>PVJA010010583.1:0-57040 GCA_004027025.1 Myocastor coypus | reverse complement strand
TAATTGTACTGCTCATTTCTATCAGTTCATTGGAAGGAACAATTAGTGTTTGTGTTATTGGATCAATCTAGCATGCTTACATCTGGTAATCTGTGCAACAGCATTGAAGACATCAACTGTTTTATGCATCATTTTTAAAAGGAAAGAACAACTAGGGTGGGAGATAGAAGAAAAGGAGAAATATAGCCAAGATAGCCAAGATAACTGTACTACTCATTTCTTTTCTTCTTTCTTGCTTGCTTGCTTGTTCCCCCCCCCCCCGTTTTTTTTTTTTGGAACCAGGGATGAACTCAGGCCCTTTTGCCCTTGCCAGGCAAGTGCTTATTCTACTGAGCTATCATCTCCCTAGCCCCTGTGCTACTAATTTCTAGTGTTTTATTGAAAGAAATAGTTAATGTTCAATTGCTTGCTCAATCTTGCATTCTTGCACCTGGAAATCTGAACACCACTGTTGACAAAAGGTAATATAACAACCATTATTAATTTCCTATTACTGTATTTTGAAATTCTGTAGTTTCATTGTTTTGCAGTGCTTTTATATTCTCTTAAAATAACAAAAACAACAACAACCAAAACCCTCCAATACCTCTCCCCAAAGAAAGCAGCCCGATCTAAAATTTAATGCTTTTCTGTTCTCATCTATGGTCCATCAAAGTGATCTGCACAGATATAAGACATAATCCGCATTGGCTCATGGTACGGAACCCTACTGTACCATACAGGAATCTGAAACAGTGGTTTCCTGCTCTGCATCAACAGGACATTCTCCTGGAGGTGGCTAGCCTCAGGACTCTTACCATCTTTCTCTCCCTCCCTCCATCCTTCCTTACAGCCACCTGAACCTACTACTGGTGACAGAAGGTCAGCACCCCACTCCCACTTCTGCCTGCCTTTATACCCTCTCATCCAGTGGGTGGAACAGGAGTTAATTTTGACCCAAAGTTGTTAAGCAAAACAGTCTATACCACTTCAGCTGTGCCAAGCGTAGTGACTCCCACCACACACAGATTTTAAGGGTATTATCACACCTCAGTTCCTCCCTGCTTATTTCATATCCATTGGCCACTTTTGGTGGCTCTCACCAAAAGCACTTTAGCACTGTCTCAGTCCACTTACACTGCTATGATAGAACATCATAAACAGAGTAGTTTATAAACAGAAATGTATTTCCTGTAGTTCTGAAGGCTAGAGGTCTCGGCTCAAGGAGCTTACTTTACAGTTGTGATAATGGTAAGAGCTGCGCTCTAGTTCAAAGATGCTGTCTTCTCATGATGTACTTTCATGATGGATGGGACAAGGGGTTTCTCAGGCCTATTTTATACGGGCACTAATTCCATCCATGAGAAATCTGTCCTCATGATCTAAGTACCACACATAGACTTCCTAGAACTGTCACCTTCAAGGTTCAGATCACCATTTAGAAATTTTGGATTAGCATGGACATTCAAAAAATAATATTTTTCTAAATTAAATTTTCAGCCTTGTCACCCTCCCTCCCTCCCCCACCTGCAACTCTCTATATAGTCACACCTTGGTTTTTGAACAGCTTCAAGCTCAAATTTTTCACTACCTGAACAACAAAGTTTGACAAAAAAAATCCTCCTTGGTGGACAGAGGCTGAGGGAGGTGAGTCACACGTCATGTCAGCCACCAATACAAAGGGGTGAGGACACCTCGGCCTAAGCGCTCCTCTCACCCTGACAACATGCTGTGGCTCTGGGTGTTTCAGTGCATCACAGCACTAGTTGCTGTGCCTTTTTATGGTTTATTTGTGCAAAATGTCACAACCACGGCTCCCTGGAAAGTTAGTGATGCCAGCAGGAAATCCAAGAGGGAAACTGGGAGCCGCGAGAGAAGTAAAGAAATCATTGCAAAATCTGTTCACATCTTGGAAAAATGAATTTTTAAGTGTGATTTTGGGCTCTCAGAGCCAATCATTTAATTTTCCAATTTTTTTTTTTTAATTAGAAAAATAGGTTCAGCTCTCCAACTTTTTGATGTTCAAGGTCGATTTGGGATAAATTGAACCTGACAACTGACGTTATCACTGAAGTCCTAGAAGACAATGCTTTCCTGTTTTAGACTATTAAAGAATATTCCATCTTCTCTTTCATCTTGGGGAAGCATATTTTCAAGTTTTTCCACATGTGGTTTTGGTATACACTGTTTTTTAATATTTATAGCACAAAATGCCATGACTCAGTTCTTTATATTTTTATTTCAGACTTTCTCATTCCAAAGGAAAGATTCATAAGTCTGAAACACAGAAGCACAAAGTGGCCAAGCACTTGTCCAGCTACTGAGCCAGAGCACTGGATCTCAGTTTTAACCTGGCAGCAGCTCAGGGTCTGTGACACAGAGGAAATGGTACAGACTATGCACTGTAAGTGCTTCCGGTTGAGATCCACTTGTATGCCAGCCATAAGAGAGCATCCGCTGAAGGGAAGCAGACATAGGGTTGGGATGGTGACCTTCTGTCACCAGTAAGAGGTTTCTATGGCCTTAAGGAAGGCTACAGGGAGGAAAAAGGTAACTGTCGTAAAGAGAAAGTCTCCATGACAAAAGACATACAGAAATTTCTTTCTGTATTTCTGAGGACTGACCAAGAGAACATTAAATGTACTTTCTGGAAAAGGCGGGGTAGGTGATGAGAAAATACTTGAAATCTGAGGTTACTTCACAGTGAGAAGCATAGGTCTTGTGGATATTCTGTTGGCTTGGTTGGGGTAGAGGAAGAAAAGACATAAATGTAAGTTTCATTTCCTGCTGGGCTTGCTGTCAGAGTTTTTGGATGAAAGCAAGTGACTAGGCTCACGCCTAGATCTCAGAATGTCCAATAAAGAGGCCAGCAGGGATGGAGGGCTGAGGAGGAGACTCAGCCCTCCTCTCCAGTCCTTGCTGGGCAAGTCTGATAAAGAAGGCCAAGGGCTGCCTCCAAGGAGCTGATAGGAATCTGGGTGTTTTCTAAAGCAAGAAAACACCTGTGAGGGCTGTAGGCTGGCACAGCTGGCGGAGCGGGGTATAGCCTGGCAGGGGTGGTACTCCTGACCAAGCCACTGTCTAGTCAGCTGCTGGCCCACAAGGCTGCTCCTGTTTGACAGGGTAACCTCACTGTGGGGTGCTCCATGAGGCTGTGCTTTTCCTGGAATCCAAGAGGAATGCAGGTTTACGGGAACACTTGGTGAATTCAAGGTGGTTCTCCAGGGGCATGGAACAGAACACTGTAAAACTTGGCAGAGAATGCCCTGCAAACACCGGAAAATACTATAGTTACTCTCTTACCTTGGCATCCTCCGACTAGATGAGGAGTGAGCTAACTAGGCAAGCTCAGGATGAATAAATCTTATAGCAACTATTTGTAGACAGAGCTGGCTAGAATCTGACCCGAAGCTTTAAGGTAATACGCAAGAAAGGCATAAAATGAAGGCAGAGATGCTACATTTCATCCTGCTCTTACTTTATCCATTGCTCATCCTCAGGCTCCAATCCTACCTAAGCCTCCGTCTTACAGCCAATGAAGCAGAGAAAAATTTGCTGAAAAGTCGAATATTTCTAAACTTTAAACTATTAGAATCCTATGATGCAAATTACAGTATTAGCAGTGAAGATCTTCTTAGATCCTTCGTATTTTCATTTTTTGCATTCACAAGTACGTTATACAAAGCTTTGGACAAAAGTGCTAGAACAAATTCCCACATGCACAAAATTGAAGCTGGTGTCCAGGAAATATATCTTCCTTATCTGTCTCAATGTTTGGGGAAAAAAATCAGAGGCAGACGGGAGGCTGCTATTACATATGCATGTGCACGGCTAGTCCTTCCTTTTTTCCCTTCCCATACAAAAACACCTGGTAGGCAGTGACTGCAGGCCAATCTCCGAAAGAACCAGAGTAAAGTGTGCATTGGAATAAAGCTTCAAATCAAGTGGAAGGAAGAAGGCAAATACATGGAGGAAGTGGAACCAAGAGAAAGTTTTGCCAGCGTCTGTAAGTTCAAAGCAAACCAGTGGGCCCACATCTTGGGCCTGCTTAGCAATCACTATAACTGGCTGATCCTGCGGAGTTGGCTGGCACAGACTACCTCAGTGGTATTGATGATGTCATCTGGAAAAGTTCTATCTCTTGCTACCTCAGAACTGGACAGAATCTTTATACAAACACGTTATAGATCAGATTTTGAATGTGACTTAGTAGAAGGACAATAGCTTTTATTTCCTAGGTATGTATAGATTAAAATTGATTTTAAAAAAATTATGTTGCATGAAAACAAAATGAAACACTGGCAATAATCTCCATCCCTAGAGAAGTGTTTTGGAAAGAAAAAGTCACACTTTGAGGACTGTCTTGTTCTGACTACCAGCTGTTAAAATTATAATCTTACAAACACAAAAAGTGGCCATGTGGCATGCTGAAAAGATTAGGATTGGAGGAAGTCAATAAACCTTGCGCTTCAGTATTCTCATCTGTAGAATGAAGACAAGTGACACATGACATAATTGCAACACTAACAGTGATACACATAACAGTACTTTACAACTTCTTAACCACTATGTAGCTATTCAGTTCCTTCTTCAAGCTTTTATATGAAACTACAGCTTATGGTCATAATAGCTATTCCCATACATAAATAAACCCTTGTGAAGCTTCATTCTGTACTTCACACTTACAAATGTGCAAAATGCTCTGGTGTAAAAATGTATATCTCAGTATCTATGAGCCCTTTAAGAAGCTGCTTCCAAGTTAAAGTCGTCTTTTTAATGTCCACTGAATAGAATTTACACTGTATTTATGGCCTGGACATAATCATTACCTTCCAATAAAAATGACTCATTAAACAAAAAGCAATTTTCACCCATGAGCTCTTAGAATATATTTGCTTACTTATGGAAATTCAATAGCCTCTTGCTCAATATTTTCTGCATTTCTCAGTGTAATTATTTGGAGCCCAAATGTCTATTCAAGGCTTTCCAAATCTGAGCAATTCAGAAACACAGAAAAACAACCCAACAAATCTCCAAGTGACAAGTAAACATTCCAAAATTCAAGACTGTAGAATGGAGTCGAGCAACGCAGTGCCTTCTGACATTTATTCAGCTTTCCTGTAAGAACCAAAACCTGGAAGGACTGCTGGTTCTGATATTTTTCCAACCGTCCTCAGAGCTAATTAGGAAATAGTCTCCTGCCACAGAGAGGTAATGTTCTGGAGAGTGTCGTGCACTCCACACTGGCTGCCAACCTCTGCATGGGAAGCAAGCTTCCCAGCTTCCCAGAATGATTAACCATTTGACCAAGAGCTGATAGCATATTTTTTCACGTTCCCACATGGTTCATTTTCTCACCATAGCTCTGTCTGCCTACAGCCACAGGTGATATCAGGCAAGAGCAACAGATCAATTTTACTCAGGGCTGGAACCCTGACCTCACATTGGAGGAGCTTCAGGCGTTTCCTGTCCCACTCTACTCCCACTTGCTAACTGCTCTGACCAGTGACATCCAGTAGAGTTTGTCACACACCGCTTTTGAGCCCAGCAAAGATGGAGTGCAGAGAAGCACCCTTCACTTAACACACATTGACTGGTATCTCCAAAGCACAATTGGTGTATTTCTGTGGTTTTTGTAGTATATATATATAAAATATGTTGAATGATTTGTAATGGATGAGTGAATAATCAAGTTATTGCCTTAAAGTTCTTACCATGGAAGGCACATTAGAAAATGGGATGCACACGGCAGGGGTGACGTTTTTCTAAGAGGACACAAGTGTAGGGGTTCAAGGAGCAATACGCAGTCAGAAGAAGAGAAAGGAAGGTTCAGTTAGATGAGTCTGAGTTTAAACCCTGGCTCGGTCCCTCACTTCTGCTGTGAACCGTGGCACGTTATCGAACTCCCCTAGGTCTCCGTTCCCATCTGCACAAGGAGAACGCTAACCTCCTAGGCATGGTGAGATCCCTGCACGAGCTAAGCATGCAGAGCACCACACAGTGCATCCAGCAGATGCTTCAGGTGACTTCCAGGTAGTGGTCGTGATAGTGTTGAGGAAAGGGGAAAAGAGGAAAGAATAAAGATCATTACTTTAGCCAGGCGTGGTGGCGCATGCCTGTAATCCCAGCACTTGGGAGGCTGAGGCAGGAGGATCAGTGCGAGTTCGAGACCAGCCTGGGCTACAAAAGTGAGTTCAAGGCCAGCCAGAACTGCATACTGAGACCCTGTCTCAAAAAGACAAAAAAAAAAAAAAAAGATCATTACTTTAAGGTGACATAGAATGAAGACAGGAAAATAATGTGCTCACAGTCTTTGGCCTCCAGCTGCTCTTGGCCTCCCTGCTCATTTCCAGCCCAGGAATTCATGCCCATCTATTCGACAAACTATCACTCTTGACCTTGGATGCGTGTGAGAAGGGAGAGAGAGTACCAGATGTTTTCCCAAATAAAGTAAAGAACACAAAACTCTGGCACTTTTTCTTTCATAGTTCTCAGTGGGTCAAGGTCCAGAGAAACAGGGTCACAAAGCTCTGGCAAACCAAGAAGCTCGGGGAATGTGCTGTGTTATGGAGCTGAGCTCTCTCAGCAGCAGTCACCATGCAGGGAGGCCTCAGACCTCGGGGTGGTGGAGCTGCAAACATTGCCAAGCACAGAGCAGTTCTGTCTTTGGACCCGTCTGTGCATCACCAAGATCTGCTCAGCCCAGCTCGGTCCACAGCTGGGTGCAGATGCCCAGTGTGCAGCTGCACGGGCCTCAGGTGCTCACCCTCCATCCTGTCAGGAGTATCCCAGCGCTGCTGCAGGGCAGGAAGATGGCCAAGGCATTCATGGGCAAAAAGAAGACTGGGACACAGGAAAGTGACCATACTGTCCCCACAAAAGCTAGCAGCTTCCTGCCTGGCTGCCTAGACCCACAGAGCACAGCCAGAAGGCTTCTGAGTCAACGCCAGTTGTGGAGGCCTGTACCGATGAAGGCCTGCAAAGTGAAGGAGCCCACCCAAAACCACGTGCTCTTCCTCTAATACACAGCCAAATGATCTGAGACTGGATGGTTCTCCACAGCCTCCCTGCAGACATGCAGATGACAGAGTAAGGGGCTGGATGTCGTGAAGCTGAGAGGAACTCACTAACTTGCATGTGGTCTCCCTACTGGTTGGTCCAGTATCCATTTCTCTTCATTCCTGCCTCCCTCCCTGTACCCCTAATGAATACGATCACATCCGCTTCATGCTTCTCCTGGATTCTGTTTTCTAGAGAACCTGGGCCGGGATGATGACTACAAGTTCATCCCAAGGGTCTGTGCACAGCAGCTGTCTCTGGGCCTACACTTGCAGAGGCGCTCAGAGCTGTGTATGCAGGGCCTACCTAAGGTGTCCTCAGACTCTGGTGCTGACTGGCCCAACTCGCACCCCAGGTCCACCACACCCAGGAAACCAAAGATGAGCAATGTAAAACCAAGCATTCATTTTCAGATCTGAAGGATGTGGATGACAGTAATCCTTGAAAAAAATAAACGAGTTAATATGTATTCAATGCCTAGTGATAAAACACAAAGTAGGAGTGACATATTTCTTTTGTTCCCTGGTTAACAAAATTATTCTTCATTACTATTAGTATGCCTACCTCTGTAATGTATTTGCTTTATAATTTTTGAAATGGTATAGGCATACACTTCTGAAAGTCTATCTTACCAAGATTATAAGCAAAGGGTAAGAAAATAGAGACTAGGTAAAAATCCAGGAATGTGTAGATTAGTTCAAATGCACTGTAAAGACTATTTAGGAAGCTTTCAACAACAATTTTTGCTTACATCCCTATTCTTGAGTGTATCTTACAAAATCATATCTAAATTAAATGTAGTGCTATTTTACATTTTGAAGTTATGTTATATACCTACAAAATTTAGAATTTTGAGTTAACATTAAGCTCTTTGGACATCACCTAGTTTATCCAAGTTATAAGAACACAGTTATGATACATAGAAATTTCCCACTATTTCTGACTGTTTACCTTTCAGGACAGAGGCCATTTAGGATCAATGATCAGTCAGACACAAGGAGAACAATGTCTGGTATTTTAGCAGCTACAGCAACATTTTTAAAAATAATTAACCAATATTTTATCACTGGGCTTTTGTTCCAAGGATAATTCACTTTCACTTCTGTTCCACTGGTAAACATATATTTCATTAGAAATGCCCTCAAGGGGCAAAAAAGAAATGCATTCACTCTCTCCACTAAGCCTGTCTCTACTGGAGAGAAAAGCGGGCTGTCTGAAGGCCAGGGTGCACCACAGACGAAGAAAGCTGACCTCGTTTGCATTTCCACAGGCCTCTGTTCTGAATCTCAGTGCCTTATATTTTGCTGTCTCAATTATTGAATCCCTTATCAAAACTGACCTCAGAGCAATGTTTGTTTAATACTCACAGTGCTATATCTAGGTGCCAGTCAATAAAATCACAGACAACCTACTAAAATAAACAGCTGACATGGATGAAAAGTACTGACTGTAAGATACGCTACTAATACACAAACTATGTTAATTAGATTGTTATTCATAATAAATTATGATAACCTGAAAAGTCCGGTTAAAAGAAACCTACTAGGACTTAGGATAGAACCTCAAATTACAATGTTAGGACATGGATAAAGATCATCTGTGAAAGAATTCTAGGGCTCAGGTCTCAAAACCCTTATTCCTCCCTGGATGCTAACTGGTGAATTTCCAAAGCAGTGCTTTAGAAGAGTGGGTCCAGCCGGGCCTGGTGGCTCACGCCTATAATCCCAGCACTTGGGAGGCTGAGGCAGGAAGATCAGTGTGAGTTTGAGACCAGCCTGGGTTACAGAAGTTAGCTCAAGGCCAGCCTGAACTGCATAGTGAGACCTTGTCTTAAAAAGACAAAAAAAAAAAAAAAAAAAAAAAAAAAAAAAAAAAAAAAAAAAAAAAAAAAAAAAAAAAAAAAAAAAAAAAAAAAAAAAAAAAGAAAGAAAGAAAAAGAAAAGAAAGAAGAGTGGGTCCAAGAAATATTGCAAAATTCTCAGCAACTAACTGCTCTGAGAAGTCAGTGAGTCCCAGGCTCTATAAACCTTGAACTCACAGACCCCTCACTCTAAGAGGGCTGCTTGGATTACACAATGTCCAGGCTACTTCCTTAAGACACACGGAGACCCCAGGGGGCAAAACCCACCTAGATGTAACCTTGATGTTACATTCTCTGTTCTTGATGTTACATCCAACAGTTTTCCTGTTGGTCAGTTACTGATACAAAGGCACAACTTCTGCAGAGCCAGTGTGGTGTTACTGGCAGCAATCTCTGGAACAGAACAGAGTCTTCATGGCCTGGTCCATTTCAGCCACATCTTCCAATAACTTTGAAGGTTTTATTCATAAAATGTTCCTTCACTAACATTTACTGGACAGGTGAAACTAACAAAACCAAAGCTTCAACAGCCCAAGGAAGACCCTAATAATGGTTCACATGGTCAAAGTTTTAGATACACTTTACGCAATAAATAAATAAATAAATAAATAATCCTTCTAGCACAATTCAATATTTCTTTATTTTGCATTCTTATCTCTTTTCCCTTGTACTCCGGATCCTATCAGGTGTCATGGCTGCAGGCACTTGGGGACCTTCCTAACGAAGAATCGAGGACACATTTAGTTTGCATTTACTGACATTATCTCAATGGCTATTCCACGTACAGGCAACTCCTTGTCTGGTGTAGGCGTTGCTGCCAGTCTCTCACACTGCCCACCGCTCCGGCCCTCCCAGGACCGTGCCACGGCAGGACCAGCACGGTAAGCCAAGGGAACGTGCTTGCAGCTATGGTGATGGTGGGGGCAACAATTCTTGAAATGGACAGAACCTGCATCGAGTCTGATGAAGATTCTGAAGTCATAAAAATGTGAATTTGTAATTACAAGATCTGGTTCTTATTTGCATAGTCAAGTGGAAGTATTCTTCCGGATAATGCAGTACACATATTTGAAGCATATCATGTTTTTTTTTAAATTTAATTGACTAGATTCACAAAAGTATAAATTGAGAGAAAGAGAAAGAGGAAAAGAGACAGAGACAGCAGACCTGTAGCATTATTACCAACATTAAGATTATTATAATGGCTCATAGCAAAAAAAGACTCTTGAGAAAAGACTTTTCTCAAGTTAATATTGATATTGCAAGTTGACATTGTTTTACCCATTATAAGTTGGTTACTGAAACATTTAGTTTATATTTAGTGAGTTTATCTTTCAATTGTGACCAAGAAGAACATTTTCAAAGTTTCATTTAAAAAAAAAAAATCAGTTAGCCGGGCGTGGTGGCACACGCCTGTAATCCCAGCACTCGGGAGGCTGAGGCAGGAGGATTGGTGCGAGTTCGAGACCAGCCTGGGCTACAAAAGTGAGCTCAGGACCAGCCTCAACTGCATAGTGAGACCCTGTCTCAAAAAAAAAAAAAAAAAAAAAATCAGGGCTGGGCAAATAATCCAGTGGATTAAAGCATCTGGAAGTAGGAACAGGGACTCAGGGTTCAGTCCCGAGGCCTGCGAGCCCCACCTCTGGGGGCATGATGAGATAGAAATTGAGACTGGGTGTGGTGGTGTGGGCCTGTAATGCCAGCTCTTGGGAAGCTGTAACAGGCAGATCACTATGAATCTGATCTAGTAGTGAGACCCTGAACACACCCTGCAGACCCTTCCCTAAAAAAAATAAAATAAAATAGAAATTTAACTAAGTACACTCAAGGGAGAAAAAGTAAATAATGTTTCTATATTTTATAGTTATTCCAGGAAGAATAGATCTACTAAAAATATAACTAAAATTCCAACGAAAACTATTTGACAAGTGTGCTAGGTCTTTTGTCAGTAAAATAGTTTTCTGAGTGTGATTCTGTGGTATTTCTTGACTATTAAATGTGTTACTTATTTTTTCTAAGCAAATATATATATATATATATATATATATATATATATATATATTAATAACTTTTTAGGTTTTTTTCTTCCCTGGGACTAGGTTTCAAACTCACAGCCTTGCACTTGCCAGACAGGCACCTGTGCCACGGAGCTATCTCCCCGGGCCATATTTCTTAGTCTTTCTTCTTCAACTGTGGTTCTCAAGCCCCACCAAACCTGTATTCACGTTGAGGGCTGGGCATTTCTTTATAACTAAGCCTCACATGTATATCCACATAAAATCACTTGAGTACTCCAGTTATTTTTCAAACTGTTAAGTCTCAAGTTAGGCTTCATAAAAATTGTCCCCCAGTGCCAAAAGGTAAGCAAAGACCGCTGCCAACATGAGGAGTGACTGGCAGGATTCGCTCATTCACGTGGCGTCACTTACATAACCCAAGGTTCGGCATTATGAGCCTCTGTCTACCACCAGGCCTGGACTTCACTACCTGCCGAGCCCTTTCAGTGTAAAGCCTTCCTCTAAGAAGTGAGCTAGGAACGTGCGAGGGAGCAAGAGGAGGAGGAGGAGGAGGAGGAGGAGGAGGAGGAGGAGGAGGAGGAAGTTCAAGGTAAGAAGAATGAAATAATGGGAGGAGAGGAGAAGGAGGGGGAGGGGAAGGAAGAGGGAGGAAGAGGAGGAGACTTCTGAGTAAACAAACGCAGAAAGAACTTACAAATGGTTTACAGGGCGGAAGAGACAGCTCAGAGGACTATGCAGCTGCCTGGCAAGTGCCAGGAACTGAGTGTGATCCCCAGTGCCACATGCTGTGCCAGCCCTGGGTGCTGAGCCAGCCCCCAAAACCAGGTGCGGTGGCACACACCTATCATCCCAGAGCTGGGGAGGACGAGACAGGAGGAGCACTGTGAGTCTGAGCTATGTGGTGAAACCCTGTACCAAATACATAAATAAATAAAATATTAAAAAGTTTTTGAAAAGAAAATGGTTTACACAACTGCTTCAAGTAAATCACAAAGTCCTTATGTTTTTATACCAACACCTTTTAAATACGTATCTATAATTTTGATCTTAAATATCTTAATTCCATCCACTTTTTCTGTGAAGACATTTCACATTCAATATGTCACTTGACATTTCATATTTAATATGTTAATTGTTCTCACCAATGCACTGCTTTTTCAAATACGAACTATGCTATATGCAAATGAAAATCCGTATGTGAATTTAATCATAAAGAGTGGCCCAAAGGAGCCACAAAATCCTCCAGTGTCCAACGGGAAAATTTGGAGAGTCCTATTATATGCACTAACTCTTATACTACTGCCCAGAATTTAATATAAATTGAATTGAATCCTACACACAACACTTTGCAGATTCTGTCTATTGATAAGACACTCTTTCATAAAACCTGGCAAGCTAAAATACAGACTACAGTCCATTTTCATCTTCATTTCACTTTCTTGTCAATAAAACATTGCGAATATAGTGGCATCACATAAATATTTATCAGACTAGACTTCTCCTAACGGTAATGATAAATGAAAATATCCTTCAATGTGCATATAAAACACCTCCAAAAAGCCTCCACCATATTTAGAAGACTAAAATGAGATGCAAGCTATCTAATATCATGAAAGGCAATAAAGTTTTCATACTGACGCATGAGAGAAGCATTTTGTAGATTTTTTTTCCCCTTGCCTTACACTGTTTGAAAATTTTATCCTGGTAATTGAAGAAATAAAAATAGCAGAGCACTGCTAGGCACTGAGGATTTAAGGACCCTGACCTAAAGGGCCAGCGCACCACTGCCAAAGCCTCTCGTTCAATATCAAAGGAGGACTACTCACAGAGAAAGGACCACACAAATTTCCATGCTGTTGGCTTGCCGCCCATTGGGATTACTTCTTTATGGTCATCGTTATTTTTATCATTTACTGTTTATACAGTGACAACAGCAGCTTAGGACAGATGCACCACGTAATTACAGATTCGAAGCGCCAGTTCTCTATTAACACCTCAACGGCCTTCTGCCAACAGTCAAAAAGGGTCAAGAAGAAGGCACTTGCTGAAAAGAGTAGTCGAAATATGCTGTTTATTATTTTTCAGGAGCTTCCAATCTTCGCTCCCACCTGGCTGGCAAGGTCATCTGAACGCCGAAGAGTGTGCAGGGCTCCACCGGGAGGCCTTCTCTTTTTCTCTCAAATAATTGTGATCAGAAAGTCTAGAGTCATGTCAATCTTCCACTCTTACTTGGTCGTGGTTTTATTCCTCTCTTTCACCTGCTTTTTCCCTGAGCGGAAAATTTAAGGGCAAGCCTAGGCCAAGAATCCACAATGAGCCTCTTTTGATTTAGAGAAGTAGTGGTGAATTATATGCGTATTTTATATTATATGTTAATATCTTTATATTTTATATTATAGTTTATTATATTGCATTGCGATTTATGTTACAATATGATTATATAATTTGTGCAATTTTAATATATCATATTTAATATAACAATATAATTTTATGTTAGAATTTTTCCTCAAAAAAGTGAATGCAGACAAGGCATACCAGTTAGTCTGGATTTTTGTGAATTATACAAAAACTACCAAATATCATCTGTCTTACCTCTCAACTGCTTAAAAAAGAGTTACCAGGAAAGTTTGCAAAATGTTAGTAGGAAGCAACAAAAAACAAAAAAACCATGCATAAGATACACATAATTTCTGATGTCTCAGCCTATAAGAGAAAGGAATTATGCATTACAGTATGCAGGACACACACTGCCATGGGGAGTAGCTGCGTCTATAAATATCCGTTCTGGGAGTAACAGCTCCTGTGATGGTGAAAGACGCTCTTCCCCTCTGATATGGACACAGCTTTTCTCCTTTCTCAGTTTTCCTGCATCTGCTCTTGCCTAGCTGACACTTGGGGATGGTGTGCGAGTAACAGCAGACAGCACCGGCAGCTGGTACACGGCACTCCAGTGGAGGGAACCATGAAAACACAAAGTCACATGTTTCTTCCTCTTTCCTTAGCCAGAAACTAAAAAGAATCCTCTGTGTATAAGATCAAAGCGCATCATCAGGAAGCTTGGAAGTTTGACCGATCCTTGTGTCATGCCATTCGGCCGCCCCTGCATTCCTACACCTGCTGTGGCACGGTCTGCAGCAAGCCAGACATAGGCTAGACAAGACATGGACAGCGCAAGTTACATGGGGAAAACTCTAGATAGGTTTTTGGGTTCATTTTCATATCTTATAAAATGAAAATACTAGATAACTATTACCTCTCTATTGTTTATCAAGAGCCAATAAAATATGCCAACACATCAGACAAGTCATTACAGAAACTGGAGTTCACAGGAATAACTGGAAAGCGTCTGTCCTCAAAATACATTTGAACTCCAAATCTATCTAGGGGATGCGTATAAAAGAGAAACATTTTATTGGTCTACATCCAGGCAGAAAACAGATGGCACACTCAAATGGAAGGCTGAGGGTCACACAATAAACAGAACATTTGTTAAATAGAACATTTCATAAATAGAGTTTAAGGAAAGGTTGAAAAAGAATACTATATATACTTTTTCAAAGAATATATATTACAGGGCTGGGGAGATAGCTCAGTAGAATAAGCACTTGTCTGGCAAACACAAGGACCTGAGTTCAACCCCCAGTACAGTTCCATTTTTAAAAAAATGAATATATTTTATACATAAGATATGTTATTTTATATTTTATATATCATATATTAATAACATATTTGTTAATTAATAATTGACAATATATTAATATATTATACATTAATATATTATATAAAATATATATTATATATTCTAGGTTCAGCAACAGTGAGACAGAAAATTAGACCACCTTGCAACCCTCTCCTCTCTCCAAGAGCTCAATTAAAGGCAGGCCAGA
The DNA here is from genome assembly GCA_004027025.1 of Myocastor coypus. Lineage (NCBI taxonomy): Eukaryota > Metazoa > Chordata > Mammalia > Rodentia > Myocastoridae > Myocastor > Myocastor coypus. The sequence goes on along the minus strand of PVJA010010583.1, from coordinate 42,236 downwards.
TAATGTTTTGTTCTCACTTTGTTGGGCTCTGGAACCACAATGGTCCAAAAGCATCCGGTTGTCCTATCTTTGAACGACAAGTGGCTGTAGCCTCAGCACCCATGGAACTAAGTCCCACACCCCAACTTTAAAAGATAACAATTCCTGCTGAACTTTTCCTTCTATAATAGTAGCTTCTGCTTCTGCAGAATTCCATGCAGCTTGCCCCTGGCCCCCAGCCAGCTGAAACAAAGATATGAAAGCCGCACTCCCCCAAAGCACAGGGTGCAGAATTTGGAGTGCTTGCACTCTCAAATCCTCTGGGCCAGCCTGGGTCCGTCTACTTCTCAGAGTGCCTCTTCTACTTCCTGCATCACAGGTAAGACTTCCTTTGCTCTCTCAATGGTAGGGAAGGATTACCATCCCCCAGTCCAGGGATACTTACAGTTCACAGTTTCTGGTGTAGAAAGAGTCAAAGGAATAAATGACCTGGCATTGGCTTCTACCTCCCTAAGTTCCTGTTGATGTCAGAAAACAAAAGAGCTCATAGGCCAAGAAATTCAGCCTGTTGGACACAGCAGACAGGAAGAGAGATACAAATCCAGAGTGGATTTGGAGAACACTAGCAGAATACTGAACATAGTTATGAAATGAAGTTGTATTTGTTTTCTAAAACAATCTGTCTCCTCAAAATAGCAATTAGTTTTATAGTAACTTACAGGTCTGAGGCATCTCTTTGGGTCTCAGTTCCAATGGAAGTGGATGTCAAGCCTCTGCTGATTCTCTTAACACAATTAGAATACGGAGCAATATATGCTCAGGAAACTTGGAGGGATGTTTGGTGGAGCATCCAGGCAAAGGAAGGGCACCGTAAACGTCCACACCTCATGCGTGGGAGCTGTTCCTCTCGTAACGCCAGATGTGTGAAAATAAGGAGAGAACTGTCTCTGCTTCCCGGGATGCCTGAATGAAACCACAGGTACAAAGCACTTTGCAAAGAATTTGGCTGAACAAAACAAGCAGTACTCAGTAAACGGCGCCACTTTTTGCCACTACCACCAGCATCATTATCTGCAGCTGCATTCTGACCCCTCAGACCGGAAAACTTCCTAGAAGGGCAAATCCCAGACTTAGCTACCTCCTTATGTCACCAGCTCCTGGCCCGGGTCCTTCCATGTACATGATATTCCACTAATGTCAGAAAATGAAAATGAAAATGAAAATAAGAAGGAGAGTAGTGCTATGCTATGCCAGGCTGTACTACACAGTCAGTAATGATTCAGTTTTCTTTTACTCCCCTATAGGAAAGTACCTCAGTCCGTGCAGGCTACAGTCACAAATTACCTCATGGTGCATAGTTTATATGTAACAGAAATTCACCACTGACAGTTCTGGAGGCTACCAATCCAAGATCGGGGTGCCACAGAATTCAGGATGTGGTCCAAGTCCATTTCTTACCGAGAGGGGCTTCTGGCTTTACCCTTGCCTGCCAGCAGGGTGGGGAAGCTCAGCTGACTACTTCTGTAAGACTCTGGCAACTGAATTTAGGGTCAAGGAACCCCCATGACTTAACCATTGCCAAACACCTCACCTCTAAATACTTGTACATTCGTTTTTGGTTCTAAAGGGTGAGTTCTGGGGCAGGAGGATCAACACTTAGACCACAGCAGGGCATACCCTGCCATGCCATATAGAGTGCTGAATCGGCCGCAAAGTTGCTCTGGCTATGGAAACGGAGCCCAGTTTGACACGGAGGCTTTCAAAGGCACAACAAGGTCTAAGAGCCCTTGTTTGCGCTTCCTTCCACACAGAGAACCTGACCTTGTGTGATCAGGAGATCTGTGACCCAGAGCCCATTGAGACAGCGCAGCGCTCTAAAGCGAGGTACCATGCCAACCTCGCCCCCAGGGTGGGCTGAGCCAGCCAAAAAAAAAAAGGTTTGAGAACCAGACCATCCTTTGATCCACAGCCTGCAACAGTGCTACACCAGCTGTTCCCACAGATTCCAGAGCCTGAAGGCTTGTTTTGATAAGGCAAGAATGTTTGTGATTGTTAGGAATCAACAACATTAAACAAATCTAGCTAACACAGTGGCATAACAAGGTTTCCGTTTCAGTGGTATGCTGCAGGAATGACCTACAAGCTGGAGTCTCTCCCACTGGAATTCAACTCTTAGTACCGACAGCCCTGCTTAGGCAAACCCCAATATGCCCTGCCTCCTTAGATTACTGTGACAATTAGAAATTGTTCTTTAGAGCACTTAGCGTAGTGCCTGGCACACAACAGACCCTCATAAATGACAGAACTAATAAAATAAGTAGTGACGATTAACATAATATCTGCCCCATTGTCTATGACCAAAGTCTCAAACCAGCTTGGGAAGCTGAGGCAGGAGGACTGCTGTGAGTTCAACTCAGTTACACAGCAAGACCCTGCCTGAAAAGGCCAAGAAAAGAAAGAAAAGAAGAGTCTTAAACTGGAATTTTTCATCTGGATTATTTCTCCAATTAACCTCAGGTAAATAAAATGGTAGTCTTTCCTGAAGTTTGCTGCTTACAAAAATCTAACAGAAAATAACAGTTTAAAATATGCAATGTGCTAATCATAAAACCTTGTAATATTTTTTAAGCAGTCAAGAATATAAATCCCTGCTGTGGCCAAGAATGAGAATGCATTTTTTGTGAAGGAAAAAAAAAATTATCAAATTGCATGTTACAAACTGGCAATTTAAATTGTGATTAAATCCACTGCAGTTGGAGGGCCCCAGTTAATCCATTTACAGTGAGAATTACTAAATAGTTATTAAATGCCTGCACACAGTAAACAGTTTCAGAGGTGCGGATTTGTTCACTGAGCTCTAAGAAAGTCAAAAGCAGAAAAATGACAAAATGCGTCAAGGAATCCCAGCACATGCGCTTCATCAAACAGAAGAAGCATTGTAATTACTGAAGCACAGCACTAGATTTTGGGCCCATCAGAAAGCCACTGAGGAAAAGTTCACTGTGGATGAATACTAAATGACTTGTTTGGATTGTCAAATTTGATTGGAGCAGAAATGTGACTAGCATATGAGCTAAATCATGTGCCTTTTGAAAACACATATATATAAAATATGTAATCTGGTAGCCACTTTTTGAGGAAGTCAAATAAATTTGGGGTAGTATTTCCAAATCGCCTAAAAGAACAATGCTCAGAGGTATTTTTGTTTTGTCTTTTTTTTTTTTTTTTTTTTTTAATGTACTTTAGGGTGTCCAGGGTTTCACTACTAAATCTGAGTCGTAGTGATCTGCCACTTTACAGCCTCCCAAGGGCTGGGATTACATGCGCACGGGACCATGCCCAGTCTCGATTGCTGTCTCCCCAGGGGCAGGACTGGTGCTGCAGGCCCAGGCTTATCAAGAGTTTTAAAAATGAGGCCTGGTAGGATGGCTCAGTGGTCTAAGGCGCCTGCTTAGGAAAGCTTAGGTGGCTGGAGGGACGGCGGTTTGATCCCCAGCACCACATGCTGCACCAGCCCTGCCCACAGGGCAGGCTGAGCCGGCCATAAAAATAAATAAACAAACAAAAGTTCTAAAACATGAAAATAAACAAACAAACAAACAAATAAATAAATAAGCAAATAAAATGAAGCTTCCTGGGCTCCTGCCGACTTCAACAGCTCATCAGAATCACTGGGAATTTGGCCTGGGGATACGCCTTGTTGCAGGCCAGGATTCTCCCATTGGCCCACCCATGCCAGACTGGAAATGTGTTGTTAACAGATTCTTTCACCCAAGAGAACTAATAATTGGTGTAAACCTGTGGGTAACCTTTGACCACTGACTTCAAAGTTTTAAAAGATGAAATCCAAACTAGTTGAGGCCCCTGTGTGCCCACAGGACAGATAAAGACAGCAGTGTGGACCTGTGACCTGCGACCAGACCTTAGCTACGGGGCTACGTAACCTCTCGCCCTGCTCTGCGGGCAGCACACACGCTGATGTGTATCATTCGGCAGGCTAGCGCTGATAGACAATTCAACAGGACAGCAAGCCTACCAGCACCTTGGCGACTGCTCCCATATGCGGTACACACTGCCAGCTTCCCTCCCTGCCACCCTGGCACAAGTTCAGAAAACTACTCATCATGGGCCTCTTGGCCTTAGATGCTAAAATCTACAAGTGGGGCAAGGGAAGGAAAGATGATGATTAAGAATGTTATTATATGGAAATTTTAATTAATCTTCATTATGAAAACCCAGAAACAAGTCCAAATCTCTTTTCCTGTAATAGAGAGAAAAACCTATTTTCATTGTCTAAGGAAAGAGAATACGTGAAATGATAAAGGGAAAAGGAAATTGCTAGTATACTTTTAATTTTTTTTTAAAGTATTCTGGAAAAGTAGATCAGAAACGTCAGGGGCTGGCCAGATAGTTCAGAGGATTAAAGTGCCAGGTTCGGCAGACTCAAGAACCAGGGTTCGATTCCTAATAGTGTTATGCAGGCCCCACCATGGGGCGCCCCGAGACAGCAACTGAGACTGGCTGAGGTGGTGTGCACCTATAATCCCATCACTTGGGAAGCTGAAAACAGCATGAACACTATGAGTCAAATTTGTGTAGTAAGATGCTGTAGACCCTGTACTGAACACCTAAAAAATAAAAACCTTAAGGACTGGGAGATGTAGGTTCTATATCCAGCTGTAGCCTTTAATGGGTGTATGCATCAAATTCATTTAGCTACTTTTAACCTGACTGACTTAATATTTATAGGAAAGAGCTTTTTACATTAGAAAGTAATGTAAAAATGTAATGGACATCATTACAATAAGATGCATTCTCTACGTATAATCCAGGACACAATGAAATAAATGCAGGCCATTAAGTTGCTTTTTCTGACAAAGAATAGAAGCATTTGGAGTAAGAATTGTAGGGCCAGCTTTATCATCTCATGAAACTATGTGCACATATTCTAAAATAATACTCAAAGCAAAAAAGAAAAAAACATATAAGATAGCATATATGGAAAAACTCTAGGCTACTTTCAATATCATCCCTACTCTTCACTGCATAGAGCAATCAAATATGTGATTTTCTGATAAAAAATAGCTCAGTGAGATTCCCTAGGATGGCAGTAGGAAATTCTTAAGCTCAACACCTTCCTACAGATCTGTTTGTTCTCCAGGTACCTGAGTTACAAAGCTAAGCATGGCCACTGTACAACGGAGAAATCAGCGTGGGTGACCAATTATCAGTTTCACCAATGAGTCTAGGGTTGTAAGGACTCTGACACCTTTTAAATCCTTGAATGCTTTTCAGATTTGAGATCAACATCAAATTTAAGTGAATTTGGGAAAACACAATGAAATCAATACTCCTCTTCAGATGGGAGGTAGCGCAGAACACTGCAGTTACTCAGAGTGAAGTTTTTGAAACTAGGCTCCAATTTAACTCTCTTCTCTGTATCTTGGTTTAGGAGTTGATAATTATTAGTCCTGCCTCATGCTGCCACTGAAAGAGCACCAGCAGTCAAGTCATGACTCTAAAGTCCTCCATGAAGGCCAGCCAGAAAGCTCAGTGGACTAAAGCACCGACTTAGGCAGAGTGCAGTGGCGGGGACTCAGTCCTTGGTGTGCCATGCCAGCACCGCCCCTGGGGCACGCTGAGAGGGTGACTGAACCTGGGCATGGTGGTGTGCATCTGTAATCCAGCCCTTTGGACGCTGAAAACAGGAGGATCACAAGTCTGTTCTGCGCAGTGAGAACCTGCAGACCCCGTAGCAAATATATTAAAAAGTAAAATAAAATCTTCCATGGAGTTTTAAGGAAATCAGTAGCAACAACAGTTAGTGTCTCACAGCAAAGCAAATATTCTGCAAAGGCTAATTCCCTTCTGTTCCTGCTTTGTAATTCAACAGTAGAAACATATTACAAAGTCAACATAAAGGAAATACTAATAGATCGAGCATATTCCTGAATCAAAACTGAATTTTCATGACATTAAACTTTTCTTTCCTTATTTCCAACATATTTCACAGCTTACATTGGTCATTAGAGTCCATGTAAACTAAAATTGCAGTTTAAATGTGAGATGTGGTGGTGTGCGATCATTTTTATATTAAGTATTTGTGAAACCTGTTTGTTTCCATTTGATTGGTTTTGGACCCATCAAAGGGTTTGGTAGAACACATTTCTGCATGTGTCATGTGTCCCATGAAAACCTGACCCCAGGTACTAGACTGTCCCTTTCTCTTCAGCACTGCTTCCTCAGCTGGCTTCTTGGTAGACATGCACTACTACGCACTTTGCTCTGCCACGCGTTCCATCATCATTTCCTGCCTCTGAGTCCACCAACAAGGTGTGGAATCTCCTAAGAGGAAATTAAACCTTTTATCCTTTTTTTTTTTTTTTTTTTTTTGTAGGAATAGGGTGCGAACTCATGACCTTGCACTTGCCAGACAGGCACTTGCACCACAGAGCTATCTCTCCGGCCCCCAAACCTACCATCCTTTAAGCTATAGATGTCAAGTATTTTGCCTTAGCAAAGGAAAGGTAATACAGAACACTGGTACCAGTAATACTGCCACTGCTGTGGCTATATCTGTCTTGTGCCTGAGAAGGAAGGGCAGCCCACGTGCAGGAAGGTCTGAAGATGCAGGTCTTACAGTGAAGGGAGCAGAACCAGATGGGTGGTTCTGGTCAGAACTGAGGAAAACAGATTTGTAATAGGACTGGGAACAGAAAGGTCTGGACCAGGAGGTTGCATTTGTAAGCAAAGAGTCCATTGACACTAGATCTAGACGTCTTGTGTATGACACGCTGGAGGAAAACTTTATGACCTGAGACTGCAGAAGACTGAGATTATGAGCAGCAAACTAATTAAGGTCGTGGAAGAAATTTCAAGAAAGCCCAACATTCAGGCTGTGGAGTTGGGCTTATTGGCAGATTTTAGCCACAGTTACAACGAGAATCAGAGCAACTTTGATATGCTGAACAGCTTAAAATTTGGACCCACGTATCAGGCTGGGACCAAAGGAGACGTGGCTGCTCCATAGATAAGCATGATTTACAAAGAGACTGAGTCCTTTGTGCGGGGACTAGGAGAAAACACATCTTGAGGACATCTCAGCCATAAGCAAGACACCACCCACAGCAAAACCGAAGCACTTAAACTTTTCTTTTGAGATGAAGCCCCGGGATGCCTGTGCCAGGAGATCAGATTCATTTCACTCTTTCTCAGCTATCCAGGGACTCTGAGGCTGCTCTAGCTGTGTCTCACAGGAGCTGGGTACTGTTCTTACAGCAGCCTTCACAATTTTCTGTGCGGTGTTGGCTGCTCAGGAATGCAGAACAGAATAGTTGTGAGTTCAAGGAGACCTCCTCTTAGATTTCAGGAAAAGTCCTGGCAAGTCAGGCAAGAGTCCCTGAGAAGGCACTACGTGCAGCTATGAGAATAAGTTCAAGAGTGCGTGAACCTCCAAGGAAATGTTTCATTTTTGGACCCACATGTAAGGTTGCTCCACAGATTAGCATGATTGAAAGGGTGCTGGTCATCTGGAACTTCTGTTATATAAAGCTGAAAGCTGAGGATACAGGCAGCCTAAGACAGAAGTCAAGTAGGCTGCAACTAGCGGGGCCACAGGACAAGGCTGTTCACAGCCTTTGGAAGTCGCCATTCACCTCCCCATGCCTAGAGGCCAGCTATGGAGCTACAGAACTTAAATGTTCCTTCCAGATTTTGGTCTTCCTTTATCCCATTTCTTGTCTACCCTGCTATCGCCCTCTTTTGGAATAAGAATCCTTATCCCAGAGCATTGAGCCCTGGGATTGTGTATTTTGTTCATTTTCACAGAGGTTCAGAGCTAAGCATTTTCCTTGAGTTTCAGAAGACGCTCTGCCTTGGACTTTTTTTTTTTTTTTTTTTTTTTTTTTTTTTTTTTTTTTTTTTTTTTTTTTTTTTTTTTTTTTTTTTTTTTTTTTTTTTTTTTTTATGGCTGGCTCAGCCTGCCCTGGGGGTGGGGCTGGTGCAGCATGTGGTGCCAGGGATTGAACTGTGGTCCCTGTGGTTCTCAAAGCTTGCCTAAGCAAGTGCTTTAGACAGCTGAGCCATCTCTCCAGCCCTCAGCCTTGGACTTTTGAAAGATGCAGAGTCTGTCGACACTTTGAGGAAGGGACATTCCACTTTTAGTTACACGAAAGACAGTGGTATCATGTTAGCTGAAAACAGATCTCCTTGACTAGGGAGGAAGTGTGGTTAAAGGATATTTATTTACATATCAAGGTGACAAGATGGGACACGATGTTAATCTTGGTTGTGTCAGTATAATTGGTGCCGTACTGCCCAGGGGACTGTGCAGCCTATTTCTTCGTGTGTGGGTGTTGGTTGTGCAGGCCCTGACCCAGAGCACAATGGAGTCCCTCATCACAGCACTGCACTGTGAGCTAAGCAGCTTTGTCCTGCTGTGCCTTTCACCCTAGGGCCCCTCTTTGGGAGTGCACCAACAATGGGCCGGGTCTCCCAACACCGTGAGCCAAAGTTAAATCTTTCCTCATTTAAATTGTGTGTCTTGAGTACTGCATCTCACTGCCTGGAAATCAGACTGATACATTTAGCACAGTTTTAAAGATTATTTTTCTGGTATTAGAAATACATAGCACATCTATGATACTTTCGCACGTCTATTTTAATAATCATCACTACCATTAGAGCTGGAATAGATTGCATATTTTCATCTCCCAAAAATCAGGTGCTGCATCCCTAATTCCCTATCCTCCACCCCCACAAAGGAAAATGGAGGAAGTTGGGAGCTGTAAGTATGCAAAACCAGAAGACCACCTTCATGGTGACCATGCCAGTGGTCCCAGATTACAAAGCAAACACACTATGTTAAAAAAATAAAAAATAAAAATAGAGGCCCAAAATGACCAAATTACAGAAAAAATCCGCTTTGTGAATCATATAGAAAATTAATTAATCCATGTTAATCTGTCTTAAAATTCTAATGGGCTACCATTGATTGCTACTGCCACAAAGCAGAAGAGACCAAGCTCTGCCCTTGAGATGACCACAACATTTTCAAATTAGAAAGGATATAGCCCTAATAATAGGAAAAACACCACACATCTGACTGTTTCTAGGCATATATACATTTAAATAATAAAAACTATAAGTAATCACAAAACTACCTATATTTACAACAAATAATGAATATGAGACCAGGGATTTAGCTCAGTGGCATAGCACCTGCTTGACAAGTGCAAAGCCCTAAGTTTGGTCCCCAGTACCTAAAATTGAATTGAATTAAATTAAATTAAAAAAATAATAAATATGCACATAGGGAGCAGTGAGGATATCTGAATAACTTTGCTTTTTTAAAAACAGTTCTACACAAAATTCTTACAAATAAACATGTTTCATAAATAAAGATCAGAACATAACTCTTGCTTTCTATTATGAAAACATTTATAGAAGCGCATATCCAAGTCATGTCAGAGCATACAGCATAAACGTCAACCAGCCAAGGGCCAGAGGTATGCTTTAAACATGAAAGACCAAGCAGCTAATGCAAGAGGACTTTAGCAAAGCCTTGCTGTAGAGGGAAAGATTTCCATACAAGATCCATTTGAAAATCCATTTCACACTTCTAATTTAAAGCCAATTCAAAAGTAATTTACTTTATCAGGGCCATTCATTTAGTGAGGGTCAGAAGTACAATCAACAGAGATGGCAATTACTTATGCTTATCAAAAGATAACCTGGTACCAATAGTGTTATGCCAGAGAAAAAGACAGAACAGGGACTCAGACTGAGACAGCAGCTATAACCATATAAACTGACCTTCTTTCAAACCAGAGCACCCTACCACGAAGCTTTTACTCACTATCATTTCCACACAGAAGGCAAGTTCATTGTCATTCTATTGGGAGTGGGCCCCATGTGCCTTTCCTTTCCAAGGCTAACGACTAGAGAGAGGCGAAACTCTCACGTCTGGCAGAAAATCGTCAACTTACCACTCTCGTCATCAATGGTGAACCTTCCGAGGCCGCTGCCATCCCGGATGGAGTACTGGACCTCTCCGTCCCTCCCAGAGTCCTCATCGCGGGCCGACACCTGCAGCACACTTGTTCCAATGCGTGAATTCTCTTTTACAGATCCAACCACAGCAAAGTCTGGAAAGTAGGGGGTGTGAAGGTTTTCATTGACATCCACAACTTCCACCTCAACAAAGGAAACAGATGACAAAGAGACAGGCCGACCTTTGTCTTTGGCCCGGACTGTAAGATTATAAAACTGCTGCTTTTCATAGTCAAGCTCCTTGCTCAGGCGGATGGCACCACTGGCCTTATCTATCTCAAATCTCCCATTATAGTCATTGACCAAAGAGTATCGCACTTGACCCCCCAATCCAAGGTCGGGGTCGTGTGTTTCCAACCAAGCAATGACAGTGCCTACAGGAAGGTCCTCAAGGACCTTCACACTGTAGCTGCTTGGAATGAAGGCTGGGGAGCAGTCATTCACATCATCCAGAAAAACCTTAAGGGTGACGACTGAAAACAACTGCTGGCCATTTTCTGCCTTGTCCCTGGCTTCTATTTTCAAGGAATAGTTCGCTTTGGATTCCCGGTCCAACTGGTCTGCTATGTAAATGACTCCAGTGGAGCTATTGATAGCAAACTGTTGCGTATCTGTCAAGACTGAGTAAGATACTTCACCATTGGAACCCAGGTCTTTGTCTCTGGCTTCCAGTTGAATAATCTCAGTGCCGATACTTGAACTTTCTAGAATGTTAACAGAGTAGCTATCTTGAAGAAAAACGGGGCTGTTATCATTTGCATCCTCTACATTGATAGTTAGCAATCGCCACGAAGATTTCTGGGGATTACCCAAGTCATAGATGGTGATATTCAGCAGATAGAGATCCGTGTGCTCTCGATCCATGGGCATAAGGACTTTCAGTTGCCCGGTCTCCATATCAATATTAAAGCAACTGTCGGTGTTCCCATCAGATATGGTAAACAGCACCTTTCCATTAAAGCCAGAGTCTGCATCATAGGCTTTGATCTTCAAGATGTTAGCCCCAACTGGCAGATTTTCCTTCACAGCCATATCTGAGGGAAAAGACTTGTCAAAGTGTGGTCCTTGCCTATTAACTGAATAAAAGTCAAGAAATCCATCCTCCAGATGCAGCTTCCCATTTGCTTTTGCCTTAATGAGCAGCTTTTCTGCCAATTTCTGAGCCACATGAGTTTCTTGGCAACTGAAGCTCTTTGAAGACGTCTTCCCATGGAGGACTGAAATGTTAATAGCCATGGGGTCTGCAAAATTCTCTCCATCAGTGGCTGTGATTCTCAGGGCAAAATTACCATTTTTAAGGCTGGGATTCATCAGTGATTTTTTAAGCTGTAAAACACCAGAGTCTGGGTTTAAATAAAAGAAACCAAGTTCGTTGCCAGAAATGATCTTGTACTTTACAAGTTCAAGTTCATCAATATCGATGGCCGACACAGCAGTGATGTGACCCCCAACTGGGAAGTCATAGGAAATAACTCCCTGGCAAGCTACTTTTTCAAAGAGAGGGCTGTTGTCATTGACATTTCCTATTCGGATGGTCACATTTACCTCACTCTCATGGCGGTATGGAGAACCCCAGTCAGAAGCTCTGACAATGAATCGGTAAATTTCTGGAGAAGATTCAAAATCTAATTCTTCAGTTGTGCTAATGACACCTGTAAACTGGTTAATGGCAAAAGGTAACAGATTCAGGCTGGCAATACTATAAGTTATATACCCATTCTCTCCTTTATCCTCGTCAGAAGCTGACACTGACAGAATGCTTGTTCCTACGGGGACGCTTTCATTCACAAAGGTATCATAGAGGTCCTGCTGGAATTCTGGGGTGTGGTCATTTGCATCTTCTATGCTAATGATAACTTGTGCTTTTATGTCACCTTCCCTGTTTGTCACCTCCAGCTTGTAAACCTCCTTCCTAATGGTATTCAGGGGCTGTGCTGTGACAATCAAACCTGTCTGAGGATTGATTCTGAAGTACTCCATATCTTCACCAGGACATAATTTGTATTCCACATCGAGAGGTTCAGGACTTAATTTTACAACAGCAACCACCACACCAGGAGGGGAAAACTCACTTATGTTGACATCATACACCTCTTTTTCAAATCTAACTGGGACGCTGTCTCCTTTAGGGTTGACAATGTGGACAGTCTTTAGTGCTGAAAACTTCTGGGGTGACCCTTTGTCTTTTGCTTGAAGAGTCAGGTTGTAGCCATGGGCAAAGCCAGCCCAGTCAACTTGCTTCCTCTCCCTGATCTTGTATTCATTCATCCACTTGCCTTCCTTAGCCAAGAAGAACTGATCTAAAGGATCTCCAGCCACGATGGAAACTGATTCGATCTCCCCGTTGGCCCCCTCATCTAGGTCATCGACTGTCACGACTGCATACGTCGGCTCTTTATCCAACGGAAAAGGAACGTGTGTGACAACCCGGATGGTTGGGGCATGTTCATTTATACGTTCAATGTGAACATAAAGCTTTGCTGTACTGCTCACTCCATTACTGCCATAGAGTTTCAGGCCTCGGTCCACAGCTAGAATTTCCAGGTCATACCTGTTCTTCTCATCATAATTTAATCGTCCACTTAAGGAGATGACACCACTTGTGGGGTGAACTGAGAAGAGATCCACTTTGTTTTTAAAGTAGTAGTAGAATTCTCCGTTGGAACCAATGTCAGCATCAGTGGCTGTCACCTGAGCAACGCTAGTCCTTAGTGGTGTGCTTTCTGCAACTGTAACAGAATACGTGGTGGGTGAAAACAGAGGCCTCAAATCGTTCGTATCTAAAACCTGGATGTTCACTTTGGTCCATGCTTCTAAGTCTTCTCCTCTGACAGAACCTTTGACTATCAATAAATAACTGTCCTGAATTTCCCTATTCAGAATGGCAGAATTCCCGCCCTTAGTTCTTATTCGGAGAAAACAGAAATCGGCAATGATGACTTCCTCCGCTTTGAAAAAGCCTTCTTCGTCTCCAGATACTATTCTGTACTTGACGTCCCAGGACAGGTCCACTAAGGTGATGCCCATTCTACTATGGCTGTTGACGTAGGTCCGTGCTGCAGAATTCTCATAGACCGTAGCATTGTACGTGGAATGTGTGAAGTGAAAGCCCAGGGGCCCTGTCCCCGGCAGCCCCTGGGAGACAGTGGCCAGGAGCTTGAGAAGCAGGAGGATGAGGCAAGAAGGAGGAGGTCGCGTCCCCACACAGTGTCCCATAATTACATCCATCGCATCATACTTCCGTCCTGGAGGAACAGAAACAGAGAGGGGGGGGGAAAAAGATAAATTAACCTGAAGAGAGTGGAAGAGAAAAGAACTGTTACAAAATAGTACTTTTTAAAACTTTGATTTTAAAAGTCTTTATTAAAACAAGAAAAAAAAAAATGAAAACCTCACCACTATTAGATTATAAAGAATTCAAAATCACTAGCATTTAACCTTATCATGTTTGAATTTTTAAGCTTCCACGTTGCCAATGGGACTGTTCATTGGTACAAGATACTATTATATTCTGAAGGTCAACTTAGACATGCATAGTGGAGAACTCAGGTAGATTTATCTTTGACTTATAATTGTCTTCCATGTAATTATCTTGTGAAAAGATATATTCATATAACATGGTTAAAATATAAAAGCTGAGAAGGTGTGTGAAAGAACTATCAATAAGGATCACATAATTCATGGTGCATTTCTAAAAAGAATACTATGTACCCATTTAAGAAATAGATTAAAATGTATATTTTCACATGGATTAAAATGTAATGGTAAGTAAAGGAAAGCTCATCAGATGGATGGCATGGTAACTTAAATATATGCCCAACTGAATGTTTATTTTATTTATTTATTGAGAGGAGGAAGTACCAGGGATTGAACTCAGGACCTTGGGCTTGCTAGGGAGGCCCTTAAACCACTGAACTATCACTTTGGTCCAGTATGTTTATATTTCGAAAAAGTTAACTTTTGCAAGATTTGGAGGCATATGTGCTTTATTTTATTTTATTTATTTATTTATTTATTTATTTATTTATTTATTTATTTTTGAGACAAGGTCTCCTACTATGGTTGAGACTAGGTTTGCACCACTATGTAGCCTGGAATGGCTCTGAACTCACCAAGATCTTCTCTGGTGGCTCAACCCTCCCAGAGGGTTTCAGTGTAAAAAGAAGAGGGAATAAAAAAAAAAAAAAAAAAAAAAAAAGATAGGGTCAGAAGGTCTAGACTGCTGGTCCAGCAATGAGTTTATGTTGCTTCAAGCTTATATATGGAATATTTTATACCTGAGCCCAACATGTGTCCTAGTTAACTCTAAGACTTCTTTGTTTTTCTGGGGCCAAAAGAGTTTCTCAGGGCCAAGATGATAAACAGAAGAGCACACATTCTGGAACACTCAATCTGTAGCTGGGCCCCCTGGAATCCAGCCTCCAGCACTCTTCCTGCCTCAGCCTTCAGTGTGCTGGAAATCCAGGCATACTCTAACAAACCCAGCTCTCATATTCATATTTTGAAATGTTATTACTATGAATACTGTTCTATGCTGGTCATGTAATTTCATATAATTATGATTGGTTATAAAAGTGCTTCAAGGTAGTATTACTTACTTTTCCTTACTTTCAAGCTACTCAAAACTTATGTATAGTACAATGCTGTAAGAATGAATAAGGCACCAGGTCACGCAACTGAGAAGACAGTCCCTAAGGAACTGCATGAGAGCTAGATTGGTGAGATGAGCTTTAGGAGGCTCAGATTCAATAGCCTCCAACGTCACAAGCTCCACTGGTGGCACACTGCAATTGCAAAACCTTTGATTGTATATGTATCTGCTTCCTCTTAGTCCAAAGGGAAGTATATTCTTTCCTGTTTTTTTTTCTTTCTTTCTTTGTTTTTTCTATGCAACATTAATAGGGAGGTGGTTCATGCCCACACACTGCACTCTATAGAATGATTGTGAGGACAATATGCAATATGTCAACTTTCAAAGAAAAAAAGGGGGAAAAGAAAAAAAGAAGTAATGTGGATTTAGAAAGGTTAATGTTTAGTTGTTTGATCAATCTTATATATCTATATGTATTAATCTAAACTGATCTGATGATGAAAATATGTAATATAACCATTGTTAAATTTAAACAATAAAAGAATTGAAAAAAAAAAAGACCTAAGGAACTGCATGACCTAAGCTACTCAGAACAAAGGGGGTCACTGATTTCTTGTAAGATTCTCTTTCCTTCCTTCCTTCCTCTCCCCCCTCTCTCGTTTTTCAGTACCAGGGACTGAACTCAGGACCCTGCGCTTGCCAGGCAGGAGCTTATTCTACTGAGTTATCCTCCCAGCCCCTCATTTCTCATAATAAATAGTTCAGGAACTGCAAGAACTACTTTTAATTATTTTCATCAGCATCTATTAAATTTTTAGTTTTAGGACCATGTAGATTATCAAGTATCTTCCTGTGTTAAGCAGTGAAATCACTCCAATCTTTAAAACAACAGGGAGGAATTGGGAGGGGATTATTTAACAAGAAATAAGTAAGTCTATTTATATACTCTGATAGCTCATATTTTTAGATGCTCTGAATTTGAGTTCCAACATGAAGCCTTCTCTGCCTTCCTCAATTCCTTTTCTATGAGGCATGTGAACCTGGCGAGCGTGGGACATGAAGCCTTCCAAAGGTACAGTCGCTTAGCACGGTGCCAGCTGCTCACACTGACATATTTAATTTTCATGACAATCGCAAGCAAGAGAGAACATTTCACCTAACTACGTATTACAAAAAATGATGGTCAAAGAATTTCAGTGATGACTGAGACACTGGCCAAGCATCACACCCCAGGAAAAACGTAGTAAAACACTATCTTAGATTCTGAACTTTCCTCTTCCAAAATCAGTGCTCTTCATCTAAATTGTAATTAAGAATGCAAACTGAGACTCCTAGAAGCATATCTAAGACTATTTATAAATTCCACTGAACTAGTCAACAAGTATCATTTCTAGGAAAACATGAAAGTATGCAATTTCTATATCTGTTTCCTGGTTTTTAATTAATGTCAAATACTGTCTATAGGTTAAAATGCATCCCCTTCAGAGATTAACATGGCAAAACATTACAAATTATTTTTGTAATTTATACAGTTTTAAATATCCAAATGGGAAAACACATTATTACAACCTTTTCTAAAGATAAGAATAACAAATTTCCTTTGACTAGTAGCGGAGTCTAGACTAGACTTGAGATTCCCGGGGCTGGTGAGATAGCTCCACCGACTAGGTACCTTCCAGACAAGCCAGGCAGGGATAAAGGTGCAATCCCAGGCATCACATGACATGCCAGCCCCGTTCCAAGGGTGGGCTGAGTTGGCCACAGAGTTTGGGCATGGTAGCACGTGCCTGTAATGCCAGCGCTGGGGAGGTTGAAAACAGTAGGATCACTAGGAGTCCAAGCTGCATAGTGAGATCCTGTACCAAATTCATATAATGGAAAAAAAAAATCAGGTTCCCTCATGAGCCCACTAAGCTTGCCCATGTTTTTTCAGATCTGATGCTGTCATAACCGGTGTACATGTGCTAGGTTAGCCCTGAGAATAAACTATGCCTGCTGCCGTCATCTGCTGCAGCACCTGGCCTATGATGACGAGCAGGTGCAAAAAAACAACTTTAACATGAGGACTTCACAGGCACAACAGCAAGCGAAAAGGAAAAGTTATATTCTTTTCATACAAGGCTCCTCTCCTTGGGAAATATGTCAATGCCAAGGTATGACAGAAGACTGGTGGTGGCTTGGGGAACAGGCCAAGACAGACGAGAGCTAGCCACCCTGCTCACAGGCTTCCCACAATGCTTTGCTTGGCCCCTGGATGTTTCAGAAGAAACTAGTGAGGAAACCAATATACATTTAGGGTGAGGGAGTATATGTAGTAGTCTGAAAGGCTTCCCAAGAGCACAGAGCACCCCACAAGGCCAGTGCAAAGGAAGGTGGCCATCTTGTGGAGAACATTCAGTGAAATACAAGAGGGATCTACCTCTATTTAGTACTCCCAGATGTAAGCTGGCAGAGGGTTTAATCACACGCCTCTGGCTTCCTTCATCTCAAAGTGCTCTGGAGCAGTGAAGGTACATTTAGCTCTAAGTTGGCTGTAATCACAGTAGAGGGAGGTAGGCTCTTAAAAAGGACTGTAAAGGCCACGTTACATCCTTTTAAAGTAAAACACACAGAGGACCCACAGTACTGCAGAGAAATACAAATTCAATTTCTGCCTCATTTCCTATTCATCATTTTCAGCTTCAAAGACTGCCTGTGAGAACAATCCAGACCTCACAGCCATCAGAGAGGAAAACTTCCCCAGTGATCAACAGCTGAGCCGAACTTTCCCGAACCTATTACTGATCCACACTCCCAGCCACCATGCCAAAGGAGACCCAGTGGAGTTTGCTCATCATTGTACCCCTGGTCTCCAGATGTAAAGCACTATCATACAGGAGGCAAATAAAACTAATTTGCTGAACGGAATCAGAAGCCAGAAACCTTCAGTAGGCCTGGTACTCAAATCTCTCAAAGTAAGGACACAAATCCAGAAGTTACTCAGGTTAAAAAGAACCTTAAAAGTCATTCAGTCTGACCTTTTAGGTTTATCAATGAGGGAACTGAGGTTTATACGATGGAACGATTTCTCCACTTCTTGGTCTCAAGGCACCCAAAGTTCAGAGCTGAGATTAAACTATGACAGGAGTCCAAGAAGCTAGTGTCCGATGAGTTAGTGTAACAGTTTTAGAATGGTGCTTCATATTTGTGGAGCCCTCTTCAGGTTTAGATACTCACTACTCTGCTGGTACAATGCCCTAGCTTCCTTCAACACAAAGCATGCTGTTAAAGTATGCACAAATATCACTCAACTTAATTATTTAAAAATTGAGGACCAGCCACATAGCTCAGCAGACTAAAGCACCTGTTTAGGCAGAGCACAGTGCTGACTTCAGTCTTCGATGTATTCTCCCTGCCCCACCCACGAGGCACACTGAGACAACCATTGAGACCAGGCATGGTGTGGCACATGCCTGTAATCCCAGCCTCCCAGTGCTTGGGAGGCTAAAAACAGGAGGGTCACTATGAGTCCAATCTCTGTAGTGAGACCCTGTAGACCCTGTAGACCCTGTACTAAATACCAAAAATAATAAATAAATAAATGTGAAAATTGATACTTCTGCTTACTGATTTTTCTTTCAGCAAAATGAGTAGCTGGAATTTTATTTCTTGTAATGCAGAATGAATGATCTTACATTGAATATATTTCAAAACAAGCTTAAATTCAATAGTTATATACTAAAATATAAAGGTAACCGTATAAAAAAGGATTTTTAAAAAAGGATCAGGACTAAAAATGTCAGCTTCACTTGGTAAGACCAAAATATCCCTTATTTCTTTTATATCATTATTTTTACAGAAGAAAAAAAAAAAAAACCCTATGTGACATAAATTATACCTTACCTTGTTTCCATTGCTTTTGGAAATCTTTGAGCACTAGAAGTTAGGAATTTGATATGATTTTGCAAAGTGCATAGTGGAATAAAACTTTACATTTCTTTTTTAGCATTTTTAAATAACTTCAGATTTAAAAAAAAAAAAAAAAGCAACAGTATTTTTTCCATTGAAGTTAAGCTGTTTGTGAAGCCAATGTGACAGTTCTGCTGTGGTGGATGCTCTGCAGTGATTTATTCTAGTGCTTCATGTTATTTTATTTATTTTTATTTCTTAATTTAATTTCTTACAATAATTTATACATTACATATTGTTGTCTTCCTTGTAGCTGTTCAGAGTACAAGATGCAGACATGATATCTTATCTAAATATCATTAGTACACATCCTCCTCTTCATTTCACAAAGAGAAAGTAGCTATGTACATTGTCTAATCCGTAACAGTAGTGGATTATCAGCTCATCTGACATTATCGGAGGCTGTTGACTTGAGCCTTTTACAACTCAGCATATTAATATGGCTTTCCTTTTTACTCTTCATGGTTAGGCCTTTCTGCTGGATGGTTAAGGCCAAGATAAAGCAAGAACTATGTCACAAAAAATGTAACTTTTGTATCTGACAAAGTCAGTCTTACCTGCTTTGGATTATTTTAAAGAAAGCACTTATTTCAAAAACTTGGAGCCTATTTTCTACACTATAATCTTTTTTTTTTTTTTTTTTTTTTTTTTTTTGGTATGTTAGGGAAGGGTCTAGATCAGACTCTTTCAGTGATCCGCCTGTTTACAGCCTCCCAAGAGCTGGGATCATAGATGCACGCTACCACACCCAGTCTCAACTGCCATCTCTGCACGTCTTGGGGGCTGGGCAGGTATCGCAGGCCCAGGGTCTACAATATTATATGATCAATAATTTTTCCACAATCCCCAGTGAGATCATGAAGCCCTCGATCTTTGAGACACTTAACTGTCAGAGGCGGTCCTCCTGTGCCTTCTCATTCTGCCCTTCCTGCTCTGCTACAGCAGATCTTGGCATGGGATGCAGAAGGGCACACAGGGTTTTATTTTCCAGAGGATGAAAACATACCAGAGACCTGGGCAACAAGCACTAGCAATCAGTGAGGGCAAGTGTCAGGGACAGCTGCGACTCTGCAGCTGCCTGTGCTTCTGTGGCTGGTAAGCTGGTGACACTGCTGGCAGCCACTAGAGACAGGTCACGCAGTTAGGACTGCTCCGCAGGCAAGCTAGGCCTGAGAGGAACGCTGTGCTTCACCCCCCCCCCTCCTACGTTACATATGTTGAATGGGGAAAGGAGAAGAAGGTGCGACAGACTGCAAGCAAAGAGTGTGCGCACCAAGAACCGCCCCTCCCAGGCGCATGGTAAAGGTGACTCGTGTTCAGATGCCACGGCAAGGTTGCTTGCCACTGAGAGGTGGGCGCTGGCCTAGCGCTCCCCACACCAAGACCGGACGGGGCCACAGAACGCACACCTCGGCACTGACATCCTGGTACAAAGGCGGCTCGGCCACTTACGAGCCACACAGCCTTAGACACCACTAACTCCTGGTACACTGGCTTATGCCTCCACTAAAAGAAAAACAACAGTGTCCCCCCAAATGGGAACTGAGATAAACCCAAAGAACAAAACGCAGTTCCTGACACATCATGAGTATATATGTGCTTATGGTTACTGCCATTAACTAAAGCAGACTTTCTTTTCTTTTTATTTTCATGTATTTAGTGCAGGGTGTCACTACACACATTAGACTCAGTGATCCTTCTGTTTTCAGCTCCCAGGTGCACGGCACCGCACCCAGTTTCAATTGCTGTCTCAGGGCTCCCCGGTGGCTGGGTCTGCAAGGCACACCCGGGATTGAACCCAGGTCCCTGCATCTGCCTAAGCAGGTGCTTTCATCTGCTCAGCTATCTGGCCAGCCCTTTTTTTCCCCATTTTTAAAAAATTCTTTTCTGTTTATTTGGTACAGGATCTCACTACACAGCTTGGACTCATCATGATCCTCCTGCCTCAGCCTCTCCAGTGCTGGGGGTACAGATGTGATCCAGCATGCCTGGTTTTGGTGCCCGGCACAGAGTTGCAGCCTGGGGGACATGACATGGGATCGAAACCAAGTCCTGTGCTCGCCAGGCAGGTGCTTATAGACTGCTGAGCTATCTCCCTGACCTGAAGCAAACTTTTGGGGCGCAAAAAATCTGTGAATCTTTTCCAGTAATGCAATCCACATTAAAGGTCAAGGAAAGGTGTCTTCTTGTTACTAAAAGCAAAACAACACCAATAGCAAAAACCGCTTACTCTCTTTGCCCCAAAGGTTAAAGAAAGTGTAGTTCAACCCAGGTTTGGTTACTTACAGACTTGCTGCTGAGCTACTAAAGCTCCTCAAGTCTCAGCTTCCTCACCTATGAAAGGAAGATTAGAAAAGCCCCCAGAGCAGCTGAGAGGCTTCGCTGCTGTCTGACGCACACTCAGGGTTTTGGAACTATGAGGTGAGGTTATTATTATTTAGATCTTAAGAAGACGCAGAATTGAATAAAGGTGAACGCTGGCTTGGGGGTGAAGGGTCTAGGTGACCCCTCCCTTGTGCAAAAGCTTTCCTCCCACAGGTCCCAGGCCTGTCCCAGGGCTTGGGATCAGCATCCCAGTCTGCCTGTTGTGGCACTGAGCTACTGCCACCACCCTGAAATGTATTTCCATTCTCGCAAGCACACTTCAAGCCCTAGGAAAGTGCAGCTGCCCCAGGGAGCTGCTCCCCAGACCCGAGACTTAATTCCTGGGGAGCTGGAGCAAGATTCCGTTCAAGTCACCGTTCTCACAGCACTACTTGATGTTCTGGGTCCTTGCTCCTGAAATCAGTTATAGATTGCCTGTATGACACACTTGGGAATAAGTTGTATTCGCTGGCTCATGCTAACGGTTGTCTGAGAAGAAAAAAGATTTATTCTCTCCCTTTCTCCTGCAAGCGTATGTTTTAGCACAAACTACCGTAGCTACAGACTGTGCAGGATAACACACTAGGAGGTTGCATCACAATTCTTGTTGTGCCATTCCTCGCATTAAATAATGATAGGTGGAGCCAAAGCCATTTCAGTTCTCTGAGTTTTACAATCTTAGGGCTCATAAAGTTTCCTACTTCAACAATCAAGCTTTACCACAGAGGAATCTGATTAAAACAGATTAAGCAGTAATGGACAACGTCACTCAGGTTACCACTAAAAGAGCCAAATTGGACATCAGGGCTCCCGTGTGAACTTGATTCCGCTATAGCCCTAGCCTCTTGACACTGGCCAGCACCCATTCTCACATATACACTTACCACCTTTGCATGGTCAGCCACCTACTCTATGGAGCTCTCTCAAGAGCGCCCCTCTGAAGCGAGCTTCCACTTCCCAGGGCACCAGCAGCACCCTGGAATTTGGTAAAGCTCAAGTGGCTGAGATCTAACCCAGCGGTTCTGATTCTGTGGGTTTGGTGGAGGGTGAATCTGAGAATCTAAAATTCGATGAGTTCCCATGACATACTGGGAACATTGCAAAGTGTGTTTTGAGATCAGCTGCTCTAAGCTTTGCGTTCTACCTGCATGAGCATTCTTTCTTGCAGTGCAGCTATTTACCACACAAGCTCCACTGCAAGCTCCCCAAAGGACAGCATCCTCCAAAGTCTCTTGAAAAGGCAAAAATTGAACCATGATTTTTAGTGAAATTGGGCAACTCAGCATGTACCAAAACTTGATAGTACACTCTCAAGAGAGGACAAATGCAAACATCAGACCAATTAGGAACAGAATCATAAAACTTGGAGACCTTGGGGTAAGGGCTGGTCTGCTGTGTCCCCAAATATGGCCCATAGCGTGGGTTCTGTGAGATGGGAGCAGAAAGGCAACTAACAAAATAATAAATGCTCTAGAAAACAACGGTGGAAACAGCTCTGACTGTGGAAGCCTTTAAGATTCTCCAAAATAAGCCGCTCCCATCTCTCATGCTAGTTACATGTAATAATTTACTGTACAATAACATAACCACATGAAGTCATAATATGTAACTAATCACGATCCTGTGAATTTGGTGACATATTGCTTAGTAGCAGTAGGGACTCTGGGACATGCACTTGGGAAACAGTAAATGTGGGTTGTATGAAAATGTCACTGACATAATAAGGTTCAGTACTGTTAGCAAATTTAATTTCTTTCTATTTATTTACTTACTCATTAAATACAGGGGCTCACTATGCAGATCAGACTCACAGTGATCCTCCTGTCTTAGCCTCCCCAGTGCCAGGATTACAGCAGTCCTTCACTATGCCTGGTTTCAGGGCTATCATGGCATGCGGTACCAGGGCTTAAACACAGTCCTTGCACTTGCCAGGCAGGTGCTTAGACCACTGAGCTATCTCCCCAGGCCCAGCAAATGTAATTTTTTTTTTAGAATGTTTTATTTTTTTTCTTGTTTCAGAACTTTTGTTTGTTTATTTATTTATTTTTATGGCCGGCTCAACCTGCCCTCAGGGCAGGGCTGGCACAGCATGTGGTGCTGGGGACCAAACCGCGGTCCCTGCAGCCACCCAAGCTTTCTTAAGCAGGCGCTTCAGACCACTGAGCCATCCTGCCAGGCCCCAGCAAATGTAATTTTTAAGTGGAAAGACTGCACTCTAAAATAATGATGAAAGTATAGTTTTATAAACACATATATCAGTAACAAATCTATGAATACTAAACATATAGACCAGTAACATAACTACTTGTCCTCATCAAATATCATGCATGTACAAAATAATAGTCTATGCTATGAATTTTCTAGCTGCCAAAATATTAGAGTTATTTATATAGCACCAAACAAACCTGAGCATAATACGGAATGCCACTAAATGACAGGAAATTCTTTATCTCTATTGTAAAGTCAGGAGACCTTTGTCATGTGTGAGGTCCATTGGTGACAGAGCCACTGTGATGCAGTATGTGACTGCCATTGGTCCTGTACAACAACACTCTATGTAAATCATGATGCCACATGGTATGAAAAGGACAATTTCTCAGCTACATTTGCTCATAAATTCCTCCCTGCGTTCCCCAATACTCAGCAGTGGTGCAAGCAGGAGAAAGTGTTATTAGAAACACTGACTGATTCCAAGCTATGGCTCTGACAAGTAAAGCAAGTTCTTGGGCAGTTTTGGGAATACATCCAAAATTCTTTGGGTTCTTTCATTATTCTTAGTCTAAACCATACTACAGGCTTTGAGTCTTCATGTTAACCAGGTTGAGAGTTATCTATGAAAAAGCTGTGCTCACACTGGATTTGCAAAGTCTCATTTCAAGTAGAGAACGGGACAACTGCCTCAGCTTGCTGTCTTACTTGTTTCAAATATATAAACAAACAAAAGCCAGAATGTATACAGTTCTGGGAGCTGCAAAGACTAGCCTGGGGGAAGAGACCTGTAGAATAATTTATGTATTTTTTAAATTTTTATTATCTAGTTTTACTTACTCCAAGGTGAAAAGTCATTTGCCAAATCAAAAATACCCTGAGATATGAAACTTAATGCCAATATAATATTTTGCCCTTTTCTGGAAAAATTCCACTGGCATACCAAGTCCCTTGTCTAAGCAGGGCTTTATAAGCAAGATAAGCATTTGATTGACAAGGATAGAATATTAGCATCTGTCATTCTGCCTAGTGTGGCAAAGAAAAAGTCCCCAACCAGAGCACCAGTGGATTCTACCAACCAGTCAAGTAGACTATTACTCCAACTCAACTTCTAGTTGCAATAATACTGTAAATTCTAACTTTTTCAAGTGGTGCGGATCTGGCTGCTGTCTAAAAGCGGTCTCAGGAGGAAAGTGAGTCAGCGTGAAGCAGGTGTAATTCAAGCTGGTTCTAAGAAAAACGGAAGCTCCAGCTTTGCCTCAGCAGCGTTATGAATATCCTTTTATTTCCTCCCCAGGTGCTAGAAATATTTCCATACAACACTGGTTAATGTCAAGTATCATTTCATCAGTAAATGCTTCAGATCCAGAGGTAATTCAACCAGGGGCTATCAGAAGGAAAGATCAGCATGTTGTTCAAGCCTTTTAAAAAATCACTTGTCCCTCTGGAGAAAGAAATTCATCAAGATATAAGAGAAACAAAAATGTACAGGTAGGATATAATTTGTTCCTGTGCTTGGCAGTCTGAGAAAATGTCCCAGAAAAGGAATGATTTCCATTCTTCTCTGCTGGTCTGTGCTGACAAGAACCACAAGGTGAATGCATTAGTATTCTTGTACGCTCAGGTCAAAAACAAAACAAATCCTTTTGCAGGAACAGCATTCCACTCTGTAATAAAGTAAGTGTTCTGACAGTATTTACTGTTTATAAGAGGAAAGAGTCCAGATCTGTTCTGTTGGGATATATCTTAAAATAGTATTATTTCCAGTGGTTGGAGCCACAGTGTAGGTGGAGGGAGGGAGGCATTCTGCAAACCCTGTCTGCTGCAGTCTAAAACAATGAATCTTTACTACACCGCCAAGTCCCTACCATCTCCCATATTTCTAAGTTTACTCAGTCTAAATGCCACTTCCTTTCCAAGGTCAATCTTGGTATCTGTGTAGGAAATTCAGGACCTGAGACTGAGCATGAGAGCATGGATGAGCTTGCTGTTTTCACTCTTTCAGGCCAGAAAGGGGCTCCCCTGTGCTGGGTAGGGCTGGGCAGACATCCAGCTCTGCTGCTGAGGTGCAGGGGCATCAGGGGTCCCTTTTCAAAAGAACTGGAAGTCAAAGCAGGATGTGGTAAATGCCGAAATAGCCAAAAGTTTTGCAGGATCCAATTTCAAATCTTCCCTTGGCTATATATGGGGCACCACATCTTGACCTGAACAAAGAAAGCCAGACTTTTGTGAAAGTGCCCATCTATTTAACCAATTATTCCCTCAGAATATAAGGCAGTAACACCAAGCTCCCGAATGACAGGGAACCTATGTATATTTGCTAAATAAAACAAGGAGGCAATATATTCCCAGCTTTCTACAATAGAATAACTGTGTAGTATGTAGCCTCATGAAGTTAGGAAGTGGTCAAATAAATGGTGTGTGAACCTTGCAAGAAATTCATCAGCAATATTTAACAAATGACTGAAACTATCACGAGTGATGATTCTAGTAAAGCAAACATACCGTGCAGACAAATAGAAATTAGAACAAAGAAAAGCACTGATTATTTGGATGCAGGCACCAATAAGCATTCCTAGCATTTAAAACTGCTCCCAGATGGGTCAATAAATGCTGTCTGAAAGTTTGCTGACAGTTCAGGCATCTTGTCAGCATTGTCTCTTCACATTACTGTCACGAGCAAGTATATCTTCGCAGACCAGGCAAAATGTAAATTTGATTTTTCGGCTTTCCCTTAATCCCCATTAAGATTACTTATTATTGACTGATGTGTTTATGCCCACATTGCCTGGATTAGTACTCAGAGTTAATGAGACCTTGTCACCAGTTCAATCCCATGTGGGGCTATCCACAGGGCAACATGAATGGCTCTGTTACCTGTCCATCATAACCATGAAGCCCAAGATGGCAGCAGCGTGCGTCCCTGGCATCTTCTTATTCCATGTTCACTTAAGGAATCAAATTTCCTTTAGAGAACTAGGCCATTGTGGACCTGTTTGGAGTCACAGGATGGAGGTGCTGTCTAGAACATCCAGCTGATTACCAAGCGGATGTCGGAGCGCTCCACACCTGAAAACGGCCTGACCAGAGCACTACCCCAGCGAGATGCTGTTACAGAGGACAGGGCAAAGGCCAGGACAAATCCACCGCTGGGGGCAGAATGGCGAGAACAGCGACAAGGCAGCTCCGCTGAGCATCCTGAAAGGGATAAGCTACTTTTCTGGATCACTCAACCCTGCTGTATGTCCTAACTTTGGAAGAAAAAAAAAAGAAAAATCAGACACACAATGGATGTGGTCAATGAAATAACTTTTTAGGGCACATTCTGGAAATGAAACTCCATTAGCAATGAAAATTCACTTGTTCTACTTCCCCAGCCCCCTCGCTGGGACCTTGGTATTGATTTTTTTGAATTTATTTATTGATTGATTGATTGATTATTTTTAATAAGAAATAACATTGAGACAGTTTCAAAATACATTAGTAGGACACAGTAATTGATAAAAGGCATATTGTTGTCTTCATAGTAGTACAAGATGTAGACATGATAATTTTTCTAAACACTATTGGTACAAATATTTCTTCTCATTGAAGTAAGAAAAAGTAGTTGTATATACATTGAGCAATATTCCATACTAGTGGCTTTTTTAATTTAAAGCCAGAATTTACACACAATCACATGTGGGCATGCATGCATGCGTGTGTGCGCACGCGCGCACACACACACAGACACACACATACACACACACACACACACACACACACACACACACACTAAAGGTGGTGGGTTCCAAAAGAAAACATAGAAGTTACCCAGTTCAAATATAGGGCTTTAGGGGTCCAACAAATCAAACCTCCTGGCCAAGCAGGAGAGTCAGGAGTGCCACAGGATGAGTCTGTCAGCAACCCCATGGCCTCAAGCCCCACATCAGAGTGAAACCCTGCCCTTACTTCCTCCTAGGAAATCCACCAGCTCCAAGGACTCAGCTACCCACTGAAATCCTCAGCGCATCCCTGCCTCATGGAAACGCTCCAATTCCTCTCTCAGGCTGTCACAACAATAAAGATCAAGAATGTCCGCATGGTTGACAAGATTCTACCAAATGTGGCCTGCTTTGCTGATATCATTCTAAGCTATTATCCGGCCACACTTCTTTTGCTCCTGGCAATGTGTCTCCCGGCTCAGGGGCTTTGCACATTCCTTGAGTTCCAATGCTTTCCCTTTTTCCTGTCCTCATTGTGACAAGCACACAGACAGCACGGGGCAAGCTCTCTGGTCCCCAAGCCAAGGTGAAAACACCTGTTACACATCCTCAGGCCACCTAGGACATCTCCCATGTAACACAGACTGCTGTTGTAGACACATTTTAATAAAACAACCACCCCAGGTTGGCAATAAGATTTACTGAGGATAGAAAAGTATTTTATGGACAACATGGTCTACCTACCCTAAACATGCATTTGTGCATAGAAGGTGCTTCATAAGCATTCATTGTTAGATAGATGACCCATAAATGACTTATGAAACTCCAAGAAAGCAGGGTTCCCCACTATAGAAAGCAATATGGAGATTCCTCCAAGAGCTAAAAATACAAATTCCCTCTTTCTCAGCTATACTGCTCCTAGGTATATTCCTGAAATAATTAAAAGACCTTATATTACAGCTATAAACATATGCCCATGTTTATAGCAGAGCACTTCATAGTAGTTAAGTTCTGGAAACAACCTCGATGCCTCCAAAAGAAGAATGAATAGAGAAAACACAATGTTTAAACACAATCAAGCTTTATTTAGTCATAAAGTAGAATGCATTCAGGTCATTTGTAAAAAAAATGGATGGAACTTGAGAGCCTCATGCTAAGTGAGATAAGTCCTACAGAGACAGTTAAATATAGCATGGCTTCACTGACAGTAGAAACTATAAAACAAAGAGCAAAATAATGCCAGTCTTTTGAGTTGGGGAAGGGGATCAGTGACATGAGGAAGAGGAAGACTTGGGAGGAAGGGGAATAAAAATGATGAAGTTATGCTATATGTATGTACAATTCCTCGAAACATATGCACACATCATACGTTGCAAACGTGTATCAGCAAAAACTAAATGTAGCTGGTACAACTACATTAAGAATGTACAGGTGAGGATATGAACTAAAACCTTAAAAGAATGGTTGCCTAGCAGAGATGCTACCATTGAAATGTTGCTGGGTTCAAACTCTAGGCAAGATCAGCTCTGAGAACCTGATGTTAAGAACTGGGCTGCCTTCTCGGCTTCAGATGAATTCCATCCCCACCATGAATCCGACTGGGGTTTGAGCATCCAGTCATAGCAGAGAATGAAGGAGTGCTCAGCTCTCAAGGGTAGAACCATTTGACCTGATTTCTCCAGGAAGCCTTCACATGTGGCAAGGCCATCCGTCACCCTGACAGCTAGAACCCCATTTGTTCCCAAGGAGGAATGTTCTCATTTTCATCCAACGGGACTTGGATCTCACTCTTTATGGAAGCATTATTCTGCCAACTAAATCAAGACCCTGGGAGAGGGATCTTTCCGGGTCAACACAGAGCTACGTCTCCAGAGCTTTATATAATTTTCTCTGCATGATTGCTAAGATCATAGCCTTCTGGATATTCAGGCAGCCACACTCTTCTATGGCTTTGGGGAGTTACTATACTCAACAGTATGATTTAGAAGACACTGACTGTCAAGCCACTTCGTGAACGGAGGAAGAAGTACATCTCCCACAATCCCATTGTATTACAATAGCCTGCACAGAGCTGAAATACCCCTTGTGCCAGCAGCTGCTGAACAGCAAATAGGAATGCTCCTCTGGTAAGATTTAAGACAAACAGACTCTTTCCTCATAGTGAAGTAGGCTTAGTAATTTTCCTCTAGTTCACCCCTGGGTATATGTATTTAAAACTTTGCCACTAATTATGTATTACAAATATAGAGTTTACCCAAGCATATGTAAACTGCAAAAGGGGGGGGGGGAGACGTAATTTTAAGCATCAATCGCAGATGTTTAGGGACAGCTGTACAGCAAGCTGACAAGAATTTAGATGAAATTTATTTTAAAGTCCCATAAGAGTGAGAGGAGGTTTGTTTAACCTTTACCAAACTACTCTACCCACGTGGTAAGATCTGAATTTTCATTTAGAATAGATTTGAATTGTGTTTATCATGCCTTTTCCATTTCTCTTTTTAACCAGAGACCCCCCCATCCCCAGTGAATTCACCGCTGTGAGCAAATATCATCCAACCATTACAAATGTAAGTGCAGGTGCTTGCTCTTCAGTGGCCATGGATTGGTCGCAAAGGCTATGGAAGAAGAGTGACTAATATCTCAGTGAATTTAGCAACATTAGAGTCTTCACACCACACACATCAAGGTCCTGGCACCCGCAGTCCCCTGGGTTACATTACTATTTTTCCAAAACACACATTCCTATATGAAAACATAAATGGTAGGTCTCAGTCTTATGTGGGTAACACTTGGTAGGTCTCAGTCTTACGTGGGTAACACTTACCATCTTCCTATTATCTATGCATATGTAGGGGAAGGAACAAAGGGTTGGAGCAGGTATGGCAGAAGTTCCCCCTCAGCCTGTCAAGCTGGTCCTGCCCCAGGGCATGCTGAGAAGGCAACTGAGACTGGGCGTGGTGTTGCACACCTGTCATTGAAGTGCTTGGGAGGCTGTGAACAGGTGGATCACTATGATTCCGGTCTAGTAGTGAGACTCTGAAGTCCCTGTAGACCAGTGGTTCTCAACCTGTGGGTCACAACTTGAGCGGGGCTCAAACGACCAAAACACAGGGGTTGCCTAAAGCTATTCCAAATCATAACTAGCCAAATTACAGTTTTGAAGTAGCCACCAAAATTATTTTTTGGTTTGGGGCCACCGCAACACGAAGAACTGTGTTGTGGGGTCACAGCATTAGAAAGGTTGAGAACCACTATTGTAGACCTTTCCATAAAATACAAATAAAACAAAAAAAAAGGATTGGTGAGTGGGATCTTCACTCAGACTGACTATTTCTCAGCAGAAATCTGAGCATCCACTACTTCTTTGCTCCACATATATTTTACAAAAATCAAACACTTGGCATTTGGGAAGTATTTTGAATTAGGAAATAATGATAACAAACACAGAACACTTGCTCACTGTCTTGCCCTTCTCGTATTTAACGCTATGGATCTCCGCTGGCTTGCCAGTGGTGTTTCTAGCGTCAGGAGCATCCTTGCCCTGGAGGCAAAGTCATGGGGCTCAGGAGTGAGTGTGCCTCGCACATGGGCTCACCGCTGCCAGAGCAGCGGCAGGGTGACCGCCCCAGGCCCAGGTCAGTGCCTGCCCATCACGCTGTTACAAAGGAACTTCAGAACAATTGTCTAGAAGTTGCAGGAGCATGTTTCCATGTTTCTGGAACGTGAGGCGAAAGCCATTGGCCCACAACTCGACACAGAGTTTACCTGGATTCACAGAAATTCACTCAGAAATCACCCCAAACTATCTGATGGCTTGGATTACTTGGCTTTGCAAGCAAATAATGCTGTTTAATTTCATAAAACATGCCAAAATATTCAGTTTTGGTTTTACTTGTAATAATATTTATCTCTCCATGAAGTGAATCTAAAGCATAAAATTACTGGAAATAATATTTATATTAATTGAAAAATAATGCTGCCCTTCATAATCATATAAAGGGTAGCTGCACTACATAAAACCCAGGGCTTCAGGACATATTAATCTGGCACCTCTCAAATTCTAGTGCTGTGACTATTTTGTAAGGCAGGGAATTGAATGACTTTCTTGTCCTATTCTGACCTTTCCTCTGGATTCAATATTAACATTATTTCCATTTTTTAGATGTTCATCATCTATGTGACACATGGTATGCCCGCCCCTGATTCTTATTCAGGTACATTCCAAAATCATTACCTTCCAATTGCAATAACTACTGTGAATAGATAACTTTATTGAACTATATACTTACAAATAGATACTATGGTGAATTTTGTATTACACATTTTACCACAATTAAAATGTGCATATTTTGAACAACAATGTATTTTACTGAAGTGCTTTGAGAAAATGTTTATAATTAATAAAGTATTTTCATGTATTTATTATGTAGAAATACAAAGTATTATCAGTTGGACATGATGAGAACTTAAAAACATATGTACTTAATCTTCTTCGGGGCTGGTAATTTTAAGTACATTTACATCAGATTTACATGCTGATACAGAAACAAAACATCTGAACTTTTTGGCACAGCCTTAATTTTTATTGAAAGGTGGGCGCTAGGAAATGGTTATTGTAGAAGATATAATTACTCAAATGCAAGAAAGAGTAAAGTAACTCTAATGGATCGCCTGTGTCCATCATCCAGTCAATTTGAAAAGCTTCCTGCCTGTCAAGAAAGCTATAATCAAGCAGTTAATATAAATAAAAAGTTAGAGTGAGTGAAACCTCCAATTTCACTCCAACATAGTGAAAAATCACTGAAAGTTCACGTGGTGTCTGAGGAAAAGAAAGACACGGAAGGGCTTTCTTTCTTTTGGAACAAAAACATTTATTGAGGTTTCCCCAAGTAGACCAACAGCCAGTGGATCCCACACTGAAGATGGGAAGATCAAAATATGCAAAGTGACTGGGTGACATATTTTCCCACTGAATGTCAGTACCATAGCATCACCAGACACTTATATAGCAGCCTTTCTCCCTTCTAATAGATGCAGAGCTCATCAAGAACCTGGAACCACAAGTTCCTTCTGGGTAAGAATTTCCATCGGTGCAGGCGGTAATGCTGCACCGAAATCCCCTCACACAGGCCTAATTTAATTGTAGCCAATTCTTGTCTCAGTCAGCTCTTCACTGACAGAAAAGCAGAGCTCTGAACAGGTTTTCCAAGTGCCGGCCTAGGGGTTGCTTCAAAATCTTTCTGTAACTGAGGCAGCCATCTTGCTTTCCTGATGGGAATGTTCTACCAGGGATAGAACTTTAAACTAATGAATTATAAATGACGTTATTTGCATGCTAGATGACTTCCCTCAGTCAAGGACAGAATTACTCCTCTACCTGTGGCATTGTCTAGAATCCTGCTGCAAATTACTGGAAATAACAACAGGAAAAATCATAAGCTCACTTACATTTTTTCCTGTTATGTGGAAAGCATAAAGTGAATGTGAATAAAAACATGGGACAACTTTATTAAAATTTAAGATTAAATTTTCCTTAAATATTCTTCCTGCATGATTTTACTCCAATTAAGCAGAAAAGGCAGCAGGTAGACCCCACAACTCTAGTCAACAATCTTGTTCAGCAATATAACCTTCACCCTCAGTTCCCTCACCCCTTGTGCTCACTTGATCCAGAACGAGTCGAGGAGGCTTTTCCCCCTCTGCACCTTCCCGTGGCACTGCTGCAGGTGGGGGTAATGGAAGGAAGGGCGTGATTAGCGAATAGCTTTGGAAAAGCGTATTTTTTCCAAGCATATTTTTGGAGCTCAGGTACTGGGGGTATAACTGCAGACAGCCTTGCATGCTGCGCTCTTCTTATTTATTTAGTATTTGATACAGGATCTTACTATGCAGCTCAGAGTCATGTTTTCAGCCTCCAGTCCAGCTAGGACTACAGGTATGTGCCACCATGCCCAGTCTCAGTCGACAGCTCAGCGTGCCCTGAGCGTGGGGCCAGCACAGCATTTGGTATCAAGGATTGAGCCCTAGTCCGTGCACTTGGCTAAGTATGTGTTTGGTCCATTGAGCTATCTCACTGGCCCCACACTGTGCTCTTGGAAAGTGTCTTACTGCCTTGATGGAGAGAAGAACTACTTTTTCTTTTCTATATTTAGGACCAGGTCTATAGGGTCTCACGATGTAGATCAGACTCATAGTGATTCTCCTGTTTTCAGCCTCCAAAGTGCTGGGATTACAGGCTTGAGCCACTACACCCAGGCTCAGTCACCTCTCAGCATGCCCTGGGGGCAGGACCAGCACAGCACTGTATGCCAGGGATTGAACCCTGGCGGGTGCACTCTGCCTACACTGGCACTTTAGTCCACTGAGGTATCAGGCCAGCCCTAAGAAATACTTTTATAAATAAGACATACATTTATAATGCAAAAGGAGGATATATAATAATTTGAACATGACTAGAGCTTACAATAAACTTTCATGGGCTTATTCTTCTTTAACGCTAGATTAGAATCTGGACTGTCCTAAGTTCCAGGACCCACAGCTTTAAGTTCTCCACTAGGTAAGGGAACTCCAAGAGCAAATTCATACAGCACGTGCAGAAACAGCAGATATGGAGTGCCGTGGGAAGCCCATGACTGAGCAAGTATGCAGCCCTCTTTGTGATACAGACCAAGGCAGATAGCTCCCTTCCTTAGACCCCTGGCTCTCTTTTTGCTAGAACTTCAGTCATGCCAGGCAAATCAATTTGTATAACAGAGTTATCATTAGTACTAGTATAGCTGAGTAGGAATCTAACATTAGGCTAACTGACAACAGATAAGTACGCCTCTATAAAGAGTGCTGCCCAAAACAGTCCTCAGAGCTCATGTACCCAGATGTCAGCTCCCATTGTGTGGGGAGACCATGGGGCCTACTGGGGTGTTTTTAAGGCACGAAGTCCCCATCTTCGTAAATGTGCCAATGCGGTTTCTTACACTGTCCCTTACACTGTCCCTGAGTGGGCGTCATACTGTGTCACATAACGTCAGATCATGGTGCCATGGCCTCAGGCTTCTCCTGCCCTAGAGTCATAAATCAAATAAACTTCTTGTCTATAAATTACAAGCCAGTAAGACACTGTTACAGCAACAGAAAATGAATTAAGACAGGTGCAGATCAGACTCAGTAGTGCAGAACCCAAATGCCACTGTTATGAACTGCAAACCCAATTAATAATATTTCTCAGGCTACTGGACCTCCTTGTTCCTCCTCACTCTCTGGGAAAAATTTATAAAACATGGCCTCTTGTTCTACTGCTTTTCAGCTCAATTTCCAGTTACTGTGCCATAACACAACACGATGATTGTGTTCCTAACATCACCTAAGAAACACCTATGATCTAAAATTCCATTTCTTATGCATTCAAGTGCCCACTTAGGCAGACACAGGGACTACTAGAGTGTGATTCTGGAGTGCCATGCTGGCCCTGCCCCAGGGCATGTTGAGAGGGTGATTGAGATTGGGCGTGGTGGTTTGCACGTGTAACCTCAGCACTTAGGAGGCTTAAAATAGGATCATTACGAGTGCAGTATGTTTTGTGAGACCCTGTAGTCCCTGTAAGAAATAAATAAAGAAATTTCTTTTGTGCCCAAATCATCTCACCCGCATTACTATTAAGTGGAATGGCTCCACAGTTTAGGTTAATTCCACTAAAAACTGTGAAACACTTAGAAGCCAGCAGCCACAAGGAGCATGAGAAATGAGAAAGCTAAGCAGAACGTGGAACTCTATGGAGAAAGAACAGGAATGCTCGTAAGAAGCCAGAGAGAGGAGTGACTGCGCCACAGAAGTGGGGACACCATCCCCAAGACAGTACTGCAGTCATGGAATGATTTATACTGACTGTCCTACTTTATCCTCACAGTCACCTTCTGAGGCACCCTTAGCTCCATTTTGCAGATAGTAAGACTGAGGTTTTAAGAGTTAAAGGTCTTTGCCAGGGGCCTATTGGCACCCGGCAGAGCTACAGTTACAATTTGGGTATTTCTGACTTCAGTGCCTAAGCCTGCTTATCACAGTGTTGCATTCTCATCCGAGCTTAGACAAAGATGACAGAAAACACTGCAAAGATCATCTGGATGCTCTTTTTGCATTTCAACTCCTAAGGATGCCCGTGAAGCAGAAACATCAATGCCGGAGAGGCCAGGTCTTCTTCCCTTTCGCCAAGTCAGAATCCAAAGGGTCGGCTGGAGAGCAAGGAAGCCCTGACCTCCACAGTGAACTGAGGGAGCTGCAACGTGCAGCCCACTCTGGGATGCTCCCTGCCGACATTTGCCTTTTATCATCCAGAGATGCAGCGCCCCTGAAATGCTGCTTCAGGCAAACCCTAACTTTTATAGCTAACATGAGTGGGCTAGAACGGAGGGAGTGGATAATGCACAGGGGGTCTCATAGGGAACACTAAGCCAGGAAGGGGCACTTTAAGAAAACAGCATGACTCTTGGAGGAGCCGTATCTGCCCAGCATTAGTTTATGCATAGCTATCATGTATTACTCCACTTAGAAGACCCTTTGCTTCATACCCAATCTTTCTTTGGTCAACAAAACTGTGTGAAGATTGAGTTGCAAGAATATAAAATACAGGACTAAAGCACCTGCTCTGACCAGGGTTCAGTGCCTGGCATGCCCTGCCAGGCCCACCCACAGGGTGTCCTGAGATGGCAATTGAGACTAGGCATGGCGGCACGCACCTATAATCCCAGCGCTTGGGAGGCTGGAAACAGGAGAATGACTACAGGTCCGATCTAGATGGTGAGACCTGGAACACGCTGGATCCCCTGTCCTAACTGAAAAAAAAAAAAAAAAAAGAAAGAAAGAAAGAAAGAAGAAAACTCATTTTTACAAAAGCTAAGTCCAAATTCAGTATCTCGTCTACTCTAAATGCCCACATCAGGGCAAAGTGAGGAGAGTCGGTACCTCTGCCCCTGTGGCTCTCATCCCTGACGACAGAGCAGAAGTGAGGGCGGGCTCTCCCGGCCACTTTGGATAGAAGGAGGGCAGCTGGCTCCCGAAGCTCAGTGACGGACACTTTAATAAGGCGAGGTTTATTGCTGGAACAGCTCCGTGCACCTGCCTGGGGCGCAGTCCAGGGCGATGGTCCCATTATCTGCATTTCATACACCGCTGCTGCGAGCATTTATTTTGTTAAACAAACTATAATATATGACCTGCCTGAAGAGAAAATATTTATTCAGATTAGAGAAGGGCTTTTAATATCTGAGAGAGGCTTCAACAGAGCTCCTGTTTAGGACAAAAATAGAAAAGAGCAGGTACCTGTGTCCATGGCATTTCATTACTCATTAACTACAGATAATGCTCAGCTGCACAGCAGGAGGCCTAAATAATGTTAACTGACTCTGATCTATGACATTTTGGGATAGTCTAAAACCTCCAACAGCACTTCTTGGCATATTTTGTCAGGGTGACCTTATACACATTTTACACACACACACACACACACACACACACACACACACACACACAGAGTTTACTCCAGTTTTCCTAATAAGAGCTTCCTTACTTTATTCCATTACCATAATTTCCAAGCTGAAGTCAATGAAATCTCATTTAGATACGTCACATTATCTAGCATCTGCCATGTTTATCACATATTTAAACAGATTTTATAAACCCAAGCCACACAGAAATTGGAGTTGAAGAAACTTGACGGGGAGGAAAAACACAGGCGGTGGCCTTCTGTGTGTCGCGTGAACTCAGGCTACACATTAAATTCCCCACCATTGCTCCCACCTATCTTGTACAGCAATATGAAGTCAAGTCCTTGGAAACACCCTGAGGTGTAACACATAAATGGACTTTCATTCTGCTGAGGAGGCCAAGCACCAGAGAGAGGAACAGCTGTGCTCAGGAGAAAGGCAGAGGGTACAAAGCTGGGACAACTCTGCTAGAATCTCTGCTGCCCAAGCAGGTGCCAGCACTGTAACCAAACGGGAACATCAGGGGCCATCTGCCATGAATTAAGGCTAAACCCTGCAATAACCAGCCTAGCATACACTAGAGCAATCCCAACACACAGAGAACCTGTGACATTTGAAAATGTATTGTTTTATTCTGTCTTACTTACGGGAGGCACACTATTATCTTCCCATGTTTACATCTGAAAACCTCAGATGACTATAAGAAAGACACACCAGACTTCCCACTCTTTGCCATTTATCTTTTTACTACACTTTGACTACTGTTAGGCTTGTCTGTTTGGATTTCGGGCTAAATTTACTGCTTAGAGTTGAAGAAATTAAAAACAAAAGCCTTCTTAGTGTTTTACTTTAAGAAAACACCTGACATCCAGTGACTGAGAAATGAATCTCAAATGAGCCCACAGCTCACCAGGAACTGACAATAATTTCCTTTTCATTCCTCAGTGTGTAAGTCTCACTCCTCTCTGATGCTTATTTTTGCAAAAACTGTTGAGGGTACTGACTTGGTGATAGATAGGGGTCTAACAGGCCTGAAAAAGGGGAGCAATCTAGAACTGGAGAGGGTATTTTGCTTCTTTTGCAGCCTGTTTAGAACTCCTTAGGAGAAGCTTCCAGGCTGTCACAAAAGAGCTGTGACCTTCTGCCACCACTCCCCTCTGTTTAGCACTTCAGACAAGGGACAAAGAAAGATAAGTGCCGGGCAACACAGGTAGAGCACGAAGAATTTAAGTTGACCCCCACCTTTCAGAGGTTGAGGTCACAAGTTAGTCAATAAGAGCCTTGTCCCAGAAAAGATCCTCGAGTTCTCAGGGCTGAGCTGGCATGAGGTTTTTGCGGTCATGCATGTAATCGGTGTGCACAAGTCTTCCAGATACACGAATACAGAAAGAGAGGAGGAAAGCGAATGCCTGCTCAGGCACTGCCTCAACAGAAGAGCTGTTTGCCACTGGGTTCTCCAAGGTCCGGTTGGGGGCAATGTGGGCCATGGAGCAGATGGCAACCCCACAGTCCTCCTTCAAGAGATGACAACGCAGATGAAGGCCGTGGTGGCTGGAGGCTCGAGCGCGTGTCTTTGAAGGCACCGCACACCTATCCCTACCTTCTCAAAAAGGCTCTGGGGGATGCTTTGGCTCCCACCTCCAATTCCAACGTCTTTATCTGAGCTGGCCCAGAGGCACTACAGAAGGACATGAAGCCCTCTGGGGACACTGACACCCTGGTTCTCCAGGATGAGGCTGAGTTCTCTGTGGCCACCAGCTTCCGCTCAGTGCTTTCTAGGTGTGCTGCACCCTGCCAGCTGACACTGTGGATAAACGGCAGACAATCCGATGGTCACCCTCAGAGGTTACGTGCTGTGCCCTATGGTACTGGCTAGAAAATGTCATCAAATCTCTCTTCCCAAGTCATATTGTTTGAAATTCATTTAAAAATGCCAAATGGTTCAGTGCACAATGAAGCCAGGTTAAGTTGTTAGTGGCATTAGGTAAAACATATCAGAAAGAAATCATCAAAAAGGTTTATAGCTAATTATAGCCTTATATTTTATAATCTGTACCATCTGCATGCTTTGCAAATTATTCGGTGATTTTTAAGCATGTATTAGCTTGTTTTGTCTTCATGGTATGTCTCTGAATTAGGCATGAGGGCAATACTAGCTTATCTGTAGTTTTAGATTTTGAAAGTCACTTGTATCTAAAGATAGCATGTGGAAAATTGCAGGATGAGAGGCACATATGTTTTACAATATCTTAGTGATATGATGATTCTATTTTGTTATTGATTAGGGTTGCTGGTTTCTTGCTATTCCTACTCTGTAAGTTAAACTTTATCATAGAAATGTTTGTTATGGACTGTACTGGGAAAAACAGTACACATGGGATGCCGGATCATCTATTAGTTCAGGGATCCACTGGGACTCTCAGAACATGCCATCCTTAGAGAAAGCTGGAGGATTATTTCACAGATGAGCAAGTTGAGGCTTAGAATGGTTAAGACTTTGGCAAATCAATCAATTCAGAGGCTCCAGAGCCAACTCATGCCCCTGGTCCAAAGAGGTCTCCAGTAAATATTTTAGCCCATTGTGCTGCTTTGATACAATGTTATGCATAATTATTTTTATTTTTTAAAAAGAGTAAAAAAAAATATTTGTTAAAAAAAAAAAAAAAAAAAAAAAAACATTGGAGGGCTGGCCAAATAGTTCAGTAGATTAAAGCACCTATAAGCAGGTGCAGGGGCCAGGGGTTCGATTCCCAGGCCAGCCATGTTGGCCCTGCCCACGGGGCGCACTGAGACGGCAACTGAGACTGGGTCTATTGGAACACACATGTAATCACCGTTCTTGGAAGGCTGTAAAGTGGCAGATCACCACAACTCCAAACTAGCAGTGAGACTCCAAGCACCCTGTAGACACTTCCCTAATATTTTTTCTTTAAATCATTGGAAACGATACACAATTCTACTAAACAGAATGGCAGGAAATCAACAATAGCTGTTATACTGCATCCTGTTGTCTTTGGATTAGTTGTTCAGATTATGAGCTATAACCATGCAAGGATGGGTTAAAAATCTTGACATAGGGGAAGGTAGAGAGCTCATGAGTGAAAGCCGTGGAAAACACTGCAAAGACTCAAACCTGGGATCTCAGCTTATTGAAAAGCTTTTGTATGACAAAAGAAATCACCAACAGAATAGCAAGAAAATCCACAAATTGGGAAAAAAACTTAGCCAACTATCCTTCAGACAAAGGACTCGTACCTATAACATAAAAACTTAAAAAAATAAATCAGGCCCCCAAAATTCAGAAAGCCCATTGAAAAATTGGCATCTAAGATGAATATACACTTCTCAGATAACACAAATGGCAGACAAATACGTGGAAAAAACATTCATCATTACTTGTCATTCAAGAAATGCAAATTAAAGCAACACTGAGACTGCACCTCATGCCAGAAAGAATGACTATCATCAAAAGTCAGCCAATAACACGTGCTGGGGGGGGGGGGAGAAGCCTTTCCCACTGTGGGCAGGAGTATGGACTGGCATAACCACTACAGAAATCAGTATGACTGATTTTCAAACAACCCAGTCTTGCTCAGAATACAACACCATATCAGGTGCCAGCATCTGGTGAGTAATGCCTTATTGCGACATAACATGCTAGAAGGTGTCACCTGGTGAAAGAGAAAGAAAATGTGCAGAATGAAGTATCCCTAGTCTCATAAAACCAATGATTTTATCCTGAGGGCCTATCTTCACGACTTTATATAATATGAGCTACTTTCCAAAGACCTCACCTCCGGATACTGCTAATTTATTTGGAGCTTAAGTTTCCAGCACATGGACGTCAGGGTATACAAACACAGTACCTTCAGTCTTCAAGATCGAAAGGGGAGTAGTAACACATGATGAGGGTTTGCTCCTTGTTGGCAGATGCCAATTTAGGTGGTAACTGCCGTACTGATTCTGAGAAACATAGGTAGAAGTTCGGATCTACTTCCTGACATTGCGTGTGGTGGTTGCTCTACTCTCACAGAGGCAAGGTGGGCCTCGGAGATGGAGCCAGCCTTAGGTCTCCTCGTGGACCTCACTCCTGACCTTTAGGAGAGTGCGCTTCCATGCGGTGATTTCCTTTCCAGGCTCTTGGCATGCAGCTACAGACATTTTCTGGACCTCAAAATACCTAAAAACATTGTAAGAGCTTTTCAGTTGCTTTACCATCCAGCATCCTAATGCAAGGCCTGATTTTGTTTTTAAGGAAGACTTGCTGAGGATGAATTTCTTCTCTTGCATTTCTTCTTAACTCCTTTCCCCACTACAAGCTAATTATCTATCTCTTCCTTAAGCTGTTAGGCTCATCATACTATCTAAATATATTTTCCACAAGTTCTTCTAGTCTCCAATTTCATATCACCAACAGATGAATCCCCTAACAGTGGATTAAAAGAAACATAAATTCCCCTGCACTACACTAAACTTGCCTTTTCATTTCAAAATACTTCCTCTTAAGGAAGTTAGAAATGTAATTACCACATCCTGCATTAGCCGTATGTGGAGATGAAGCCTTTGGGAGGTAATTAGGCTTAGCTCAGATCATAAAGGTGGGGGCCAGGATGGGATTATTGATTTTATGACAGGTAAACGGAGGCCAGGTTGCACTCCCTTGAGTTCCCTGCCCAGGCAGTGCCACAGGATGTCCTGTCACTGAGCCACTTCTCTTGTCCCACTGAAGGAGGTAACTTAAGTGATGGAGCCATTATTTCTCTTGAGTTCCCAAATCCCACTGAATTGGCCCTGAAGCAGACAAGAAGCAGGATCATGCTTTCCTCTACAGCTTCTAAGGTCTTCGTGGGAAAATGGCTCTGAAGGAAACTAGCACTTTGTGGATATGCGCGGTACTGATTCCCTGGTGCAAATTTTATATGTATATATTTTTTTTTCTAAGCTAATTGTCACGATTCAAACTTTAACAGAAACTTAGAAGTTTATGTGGAGTAATGAACTAGTGAAGGGTCTAGAAAGTAAAGCAAAGAAACTAAAACAAAATGGAAGGAAAGAAGGTCTCCAGAAAAACAAAACAAAACAAAACAAAAAAAAAAAAACCCACAGTATTTCTATAATGTTGGTACAGTGGAAGTCTTCTTTAAAGATAATGCAGTGCTTCAATGTAACGCTAAAATTATGTTTGGAATACATGTCACTCTTGTCTTTTTGATATGTACTGCTCCTTATGTAAACTCAGTTACTGTCATTCTATCAAGAGTAGCACTTGAAAATAAGAGGCTGGGCCAAATACCATATTCTTGAAAGGGTACAATTTTGTATTTCCTTGAATTTCCAAATATCTGTGTCAAAATTGTGTAACTGCTTATATCACATTGTATGGAAACTTATTAGAATATCAATGATGGCCAGAAAATGTCATTTCCAAGCTAAGTCAAAGATATTTGATACTCAAAAAGCCAGTAATGATAAGATCAAGTACCTATGTTACAGAGTAATAGTATCACAAAGCTTTTCTGCTGGAGGGCTAAGAATGTAAGTTAACAGACCGAAAATTGGAGAAAAAGAAGGGCTATAAGGATAGCTAATATTTTGGCCCTAGCCCTTCAAGGTCAATAAAAACCCAGGATATAAGGGAACCTGTGCTATAATATCCTATAACTCAGAGGTGTCCCAGATATGGGACCTCAGAGGAAAGCGATGAATGAACTGTGACGCGTCTAAGGAGAGTCACCCAGAGAAAAACATTCTCTCAGGCTTTCACAGAAAGCAAAATGGCCAAGCAATGGCCGTGACTTGTTCCGAAGGCTGACACTAACAACAGTTCTACAAAGTACTGCCTATGGTCTCAAACTTGATCCTGAGGGGATTTGACCCTGGAAGATACAAAAAAAAAAAAAAAAAAAAAAAAAAGTTTTG
>PVJA010010582.1:46145-57161 GCA_004027025.1 Myocastor coypus | reverse complement strand
GAGTCACGGCCATTGCTTGGCCATTTTGCTTTCTGTGAAAGCCTGAGAGAATGTTTTTCTCTGGGTGACTCTCCTTAGACACACTGTAGTTCCAAGTCTTCTTTTCAGCGGCTCTCCCAGGGCCTTTCAAACTCTCTTCAGACTCTTCGAGGTAAGATATTGAAAAAGTTTCACCTTAGAAGACACGAGGTCTACCTCCCTTTCAGGGCTATAATTTTTGTGTGGCCTAAATGACCAGCATGTACACTGTCCTTATCACACATCACCATTACCTGGTTTAAATTTTCCAGAATGCTCTCCTTTACTCTGGACATAAAGGCAGCCAGACGGATACAGACACAAACACACCCTGAAACACACACTCTCTCTTTCTCTCTCCTTCTTTTTAATGTATTTGGTATAGGGTCTCACTACAGCTTGGACTTGTAGTGATCCTCCTGTTTTCAGCCTTCCCAGCGCTGCAGGCGCTTGCAGGCGTGCGCTATACTCAGGTTTGGTCATTGGTTGAATGCGTCCAGGAGTGGGGCTGGGGCAACACTCGGTGCCAGGGATTGAACCTTGTTTTGTGTGCTCCCCTAAGCAGGAACTCAGTCTGTTGAGTTAT
This sequence comes from Myocastor coypus, assembly GCA_004027025.1. NCBI lineage: Eukaryota > Metazoa > Chordata > Mammalia > Rodentia > Myocastoridae > Myocastor > Myocastor coypus. The sequence continues at coordinate 56,557 of PVJA010010582.1, read as the reverse complement.
GTCACCACCCTCTCTCCCTACCCCCCAAAGAATAACAAAGAAGAAACAAAACAAAAAACCAAACTCTCTTGAAGACACCCTTTCTTCTACAGACCTTCCCATTGATGCTTTTTAATCCCTCAATCACCCAACCACTAGGGCCAAGTGTGAGGAAGGTCTTTCTCCTCCTCTTCCCCCCCCCCCTTTGATGCCCATGCCATCAGATTATATCAACCATTATTCCTTTCGTTGTTGTCATCTACTGACACTCATGCCGGTTTCCATCACTTCCAGACTGTCGGCTCCAGCCCGCTGTCACTTTCTTTAATGTAGTTTTATCTTAACTCTTATTTGCAGGATTGACTACACTGTTTGCTGAGCTTAGTGCAAAATTAAAAGTGCAAGTTTCTGTTAATTTAGCCTTAAGGTTTTCAGGATAGCAATGCAGAGGGTTTTACTAAACACAGTATCCTTCTGAGCACGGATCTCGAAGGGCTGCACTGATTGCGTACCTACGAATTTGGTCTTGGTTGGTGAGCAATCAGCTTCTGATTTTTTTCTGTGAGTACAAAGTACTGGGGCTTTCTTGCCCCTCCCTCCTCCTCTTGTACATTTCTTTCTTCTGCCTGGGAAGGGAAGAGTATTTGTCTATGTCCCCTGGATAAGGTTTTATCCTTGGGCAGGTTTAATGGGCAGAAGGTACTGTGCTGGCCTCTTGCTGTTTCTTATGGCTGGACTTTGGGAAATTAATGTATGCTTTGAGTTCTAAAGCAGCAAGCTAGATTTTCTGCTTATTTCCTCAACATTTTAGGCCAGTAATTTGTGTCCAACATCCTCTGGTGAGTGTAGAGGGTTTACGAAACTATTATAATTCACAATAGCTAAATTGTAGAAACAGCCTATATGTCCACCAACACATGAATAAAGAAAATGTGTCATTTACATACCTATTTATTTATTTATTTGGTACAGGGTCTCACTATGCAGCTTGGACTCATAATGATCCTCCTGTTTTCAGCCTCCCCAGCACCAGGATTACAGGCGTGCACCACCATGACCTGACTCCATCACTGGCTCAGGACACCACAGGGGTGGGGCTGGCACTGCATGTGGGACCAGGGATCAAACCCTGGTCCCTGTGCTTGCTAAAGCAGGCACTTAGTCTACTGAGCTATCTCACTGGCCCTGTCATTTACATAAAATGAAATACTATTCTATCATAAAGAAAAACTAAAATAAGAGATATATAATAGGAAGTAGGGAGATAGGCCTTTCTTTTGTGTGTGTGTGTGTGTGTGTGTGTGTGTGTGTGTGTGTGTTTTTGAGACAGGGTCTTGCTATGCAGTTGAGGCTGGCCTTGAGCTCACTTTTGTAGCCCAGGCTGGTCTCGAACTTGTGCCAATCCTCCTGCTTTAGCCTCCCAAGTGCTGGGATTACAGGCGTGAGCCGCCACACCCGGCTAGGCCTTTCTCATGATTGGAGGGGATGAAGAGATGTTAGAAGTTGTGGGGGAAGGGACATGGAGGGGAGCAAAAGGAGAAGAAGAGAAAGTATGATATGCTATGCCCATGTACCAATTCCCATAGGGAATATAATTATATGTACTGCAAATAGGCTCAAATAAAAAATAAAAACTTTATCTGTGTCCTGACTCAAGCTTTGTGTGTGTGTGTGTGTGTGTGTGTGTGCAGGGTCTCACTGTGCAGCTCAAACTTGTAGTGATCTTCCTGATTTCTGCCTCTCTAGTGTTGGAATTACAGGTATTTGCCACTACACCTGGACTGTGTCCCCAGCTCAGTGTCCCCCCCCCCCCCGGGGGGGGGGCGGTTGGTGTGGCATGAAGTGCTGGGTATCGAACCCTGGGTCCTGCACTTACCTAAGTAAGTTCCTACTCTGCTGAGCTGTATCACTGGCCCTAGCAGATTCAAGCTTTGTTTGCTTGTGGTCTGCTGAACTGTTCTCTGTGTTGTCACCTATAGAGCTCCATTTACCTAGTCCAGAAATAAGCTCATATTTTGCCTTCTACATTGGTTCCTACACTTTTCTGTGGTCCTTTCAGTCATTGTTAAGATGCCTAAGTTTGCAATAGAATATTTCCCATTTGAGCTTATCAGTGGTGAAGTACTGTCCTAAAGTATTTTTCTTTTTATTGTCCTTTCAGAGTCAAATTTGAAAAAAAAAAAAAAAAAAAAAAGAAAGAAACATGTCTTCCACGTTTATAGTTTTAGACCTTCATATCTCTAGCTGGCAGGAAAAACAATTTTGGCAGAGGTGACCACGAATTGACCCCCTTTGCTGCTGACAACCTCAGGGAAGTTAAAAACACGACTGATAATAAGAGGTGGCTGCTTCAGGGCCAGCCTGCTGACAGTCTCAGTCAAGCAGTAACTTCAGCCTCGGGGTCTTTCCTGACAAGTAATATTCTCTGAGTAAGCAGCGAGGACACCACCAGCAGTTTTTGGTTTTAGCATTGGAGAAATTTTCCGTTATTATTCCCCCGAATCCCAATGTATCCCATATGTCTGTTCTGAGGGGCTTTAAAGTGTGCACCCTGGGCAAAGTGTTGCTTCCTTGCAGGGTCCTGTGGGGGCTCAGTACATCACGATGTGTGTGAGAGATTTCTTTCTGCTATTACATGTACTAATAGTTGTTCTCTTTGTGAGGGTCATGTTCATTTTTATGTCATGAATGATTTTAATCTGTTTGCTTTGACCCAAGAAAGCAAAGGTCCAAAATCTTTATTCCACTTCTCACAAACACTTGTGCCCTATGTTGTATAGATGAACTTAATTGTGATTTTATCTTACTTTTCTTTTATATTTTCTCTTTTTTATAGTCTTGAGCTCTTTACTTTGGATCCTATGCTCTTTGGTTTTGTATTTCAAGAACAAGTAATTTTAAATTCTTACTAGAACAGAAAAATGTATAGAATAAACATAAGTAATTACGAATGGCATGAGGACCTTTGATCTTTCCACAGTAGTAGAGCCAAACCATTGACATCACAGATACTAGAAATCTATGTATGATTGTTAAGAATTGGCGATAGTACAATATTAAGTGCTCTAACACATAAACATAATAAAAACCTCTACTTAGGTCTCCTGTGTTTTTCTAAACAATGTTTCATAGTTATTTATGTACATGTTTTATTTATTTATTAGTTTGAAAAATTTATTCTGCATGATATTGTAATCATTTTTATTACCTTAAATAAGAAATAACAGTGCAATAGTTTCAAAACACATTAGTAGTACATTCCAAATAATTGATACAGTGCACATGGTTGTCCTCATAGTAGTTATTTATAGCACAGGATGCAGACATGATAATTTTTCTTACCATTATTAATATGAAAATTTCTTCTCATTGAAATAAGAGAAAGTAGTTGTATACTCAGTCTAATATTAATATTGTTTGGGGCATTTTGGCCCCTGGCATGTCCTATGAATTTAAAATCAACTTGCAATTTCAACTGAAATATCTGCTAGAATTTTGATCTGGACTGTTCCTATCACTCTTGTCTCATTGCTGGGACAAATACCTGGCACTCAAAATTAGAGAAAGAAAGGTATATTTAGCTCACAGTTAATGGAGGTTGCAGTCCATTGCTGACTGGCTCCAAGGCAGACCAGCACATGGCAGAGGGCAGCAGTTCACATGTTTGTAAAGAACAAGAGAGTAAATGAGAAGAGTAGGGGCAAAAATGGTCACAGAGAGTAAGTCTGTCTCATGTTGCATTCAGGCTGGGTGTAGCACTCACTCCCATAATCCCACCAGCACTCACACCCATAATGCCAGTGGATCATATTTAATCACACACTCTAGAAGTCCACCCCATGAGTGCATGAAACTTTGGGGGGGGACAACTAGATGCAAACTATAACATGTAGAAATACATTTGACTTGTGTATCCTATCTTTTCTGTTATGCCTTTCCCTTTTTATTTCTTCTTTTGAATTCTTACACTATATGATATTTACACATGTATGTCTGCAGTAAAACCTTGCACTTATATACACAGAATGAATTAGATAATGGTCCTAAGAACCACTAAAATATTTTTCAAACTGAGGAGGCTAGCAATGGGCAACACTAAAATTATGATGGAGTGCCTGTCTCTCTTGTCTTTTAGATTTGCACTGCTTCTAATGTAATTTCAGTTACTGTTATACTCTCGCTCAAGTAAATGATTGGTTTACAAGAAAACAAAAAAGCATATTAAATCAGAGTAAGAGATGAGGAAAAAATTGACTGGCTACAATTTTGTACATACTTAGATTTCTAAATGTCTGTGTAAAAATGTGTAACTGCTTTTATCACATTGTATAGGGATTTATTAGAATATCAATGATTGATGGAAAATAGTGATCCCAAGTTAAGTCTAAGATGTTTGATATTCAGAAAGATAATGATGTTAAGCTCAAGTACCTGTGTTATAGAGTAATGGTATCATTAAGCTTCTCTTCTGGAGGGTGAAGAATGTAAGTTTATAGATCAAAAGTTAAAGGATTACAAGGATTGCCAATATTTTGGCCCTAATCCTTCAAAGTCAGTGAGGACTCAGAACATAAGAGAACCTGTGCTATAACATCCTGTAACTCAGTGGTTTCCCAAGTTTTCTGTTCAAGGAGATCATGGAACCACAGAGGAAAGGGATTGATGATATATAGTGTGCTTAAGGAGAATCATCTAGAGAGAAAACATTCTCTCAGGCTTTCACAGAGAGAGCAAACTGGTCAAGCAATGACTGTGACTCATCCAGACAGCTGACATTGACAACAGTTCTACAAAGCACTGTATGTTGTTTCCAAGTAAATCCTGAGGAGATTTGATTTACCTTGGGAGATACAAAAGTTATATGTTTTGTTATAAAGGTTGTGCTTTAACTTGCCCTTAACCACCCAGCAGAAAAGTTTAACCATGAGGCATAAAATGGAAAGCTAGGTTAGTATTCTGAGCTGTAAAAGGCTTAAATCAACAGCTTTTGAAATCGCCAGTTCTGCCAATAATCCATTATAAGTATGGAATACTGGACTATATAAAACCATTTTCTCTTAGTTTAATGAGAAGAAATTTTTTGTACCAACATGATTAGAAAAATTATCATGTCTATATCCTGTGCTCTGCATAAGTACTATGAGGACAGCTACATTGTATCAATTATTGGGAATGTACTACTAATGCGCTTTGAAAATGTCATATTGTTATTTCTTATTAAAAGAAAAAAATAAAATGACTTGTGTATATTACTTAGTTCCTGGTGACTTTATTACATTCACTTATTAAGTATAATTTTTCAGAAGATTATTTGGAAATTCTCTCTCCATATAAGCATATTCCAAGGAGATTATGTGAGCTACATTTCTTGTTTTGAAATCTGTTTTTTTTTTTGTCTTTTTTAATGCCATGTTAGGATCTCCATTCTAAGGCTAAACAGAAGTAATCTTAGCAATCAGGCTCATCTCACTTCTCATTTTTACACAAAATTTCTGTACACCACAATTAAGTCTCTTTGCTGCAAGGTTTTAATAGCTATACTTTATTAGATTAAGTATAGCATCTTTCATTCCTTTTTCCTAATTTCCAGGGCCACATCATATTTTAGATTTTTTCAAGTAGCATCATAAAATGATATTAATTTGTCAACATCTTTCTTGGAGTTTGTGCTGTTAATTATATGGCTCTTCTTTTACAGTCTTAATGTCCTCAGGTTGCATCAATTGACTGGAATAACTCCAATGTAGTAATGATGCAGTGATTTATTATTTATTTATTGCTAGATTTATTTTGCCTAAAATTTGTTTAAGGTTATTATACTTTTATTGATAAAAATCATAGCTTCTAACTTGCTTTCTTATGTATTCTTATCCAATTTTTAATGTTATAGTCCCTTTGAGTTCAAAATATGAGTTGGGAAGTATTTCCTATTCTTATGATCTGGAAAAATAAATAAAGATTGGTGGTTTTTTTGTTTAAGTGCTTAGAAAATTTGCTAAATCTGGGGCTTTATTGTGTATATACCTATTTTAAGATAACCATTTTTTTTTCTTTCTTCTATTCCTATTTCTTGTTCTGGTTATCCAGTCCAGGGCCTGCCACATTCTAGACAAGAATTCTGCCATGTGAATTCCATGGCCTTTTTAAAAACTCTTGACCCATAACTATTATATATTACTAAAAGTAGAGGATCTATAAATATAGCATATATACTATTTTTAAGATGTATATGATTAAAGATCTTTCTAGAATTTGTTATAAGTATGTAAGTATGTATAAAATATTTACTCATATACTTTTTAATTTATTTAGTCAAAATTCAGGGACCTACTATATATGTAAATTGTGAAGAATCATTATGAATTTTTGGCAAAGAATGTGAAGCATTAAAGTGTTTTCTCATATAGACTAATGCAGTGATGATATGCCCACAGAATAGGACAATGTAAAAGTAAGAGATAAAAAACCAGTGGGATTCTGTTGCTATGGTCTACACGTAAACTGCTGAAAATTTGATAAAAATAGCGAAAATAGGCAGAAAGAATGTTCTGGTGAAGAAAAGGACACTATTATCTGTTGGCTGACTGAAAGTCAAGAGTGAGATATTACAACCTGACAAGTTCTGGGTTTGCCTGATAAGAAACTGGGAAGACAGAAATCTCTAGGAATTGATAGAAAACTTCTCATGTTGACATATATTTATTAATTCTCATGAAATTGGTGATGCTTATGAACCTCTACTCTGCATTTCCTTGATGTTTATTTTCATTTTACAGTCTCAAGTATAAGATCCTGGAATTCAGTCTTAGAACCCAGGTCACTATAACATGCAACAGGGAAATTGTGCCTTTTAATCAAAAGCAGGTGGGCCAGACTGTGTTGGCGGCAATTATCCTTTTAGCTATCTACTCTCCTCTGTCAGTGTTTAATTTTGAGCTTCACAGCAGAAATCATTAATTGCTTATCGCCTTCACATGACTGTGCAAAGAGAAAAAAAAACATAAAACATAAAAATTTAAACTTGTAGTGGGCTAATTATAATCCATAAGTTTATACAGGTAATTAAAATTCACATAACAGAACAAACATATTAAAATGTAATTGCAAATAGGACTGAATATGTTGAAAAGAAATCCATTCTTCTAGAGCCCAGCATTATCATAAAATACATAATAATGAATAACAGATTTAGGTTATTTTCATTACCAAAATTTGTTTGAGACATAAATATTGCCCACTGGTAAATTCACGTCCATATTTTGAGTTTCTGTGTATGAAATACTTTTTGATATTATCTGCTGGAAAAGTAATTTAACACTGCATTTTGGGTTTTTTTTTTTTTTTTAGCATCTGATACCAATATGTAAAGAGGAAAACTTCAGGTTAGGTTCAAAGTTCACCACCTGTACATTAATGACCAGTTTCTAAACATGCATGTTGTACAGCCAGTTCTACAAAAGGTTTTTATGAATTAACTTAAGGGAAACAAATGTGAGCTCCTGATTACTCAGCATTTACTATCATGCTTACTGTATTACATGGTCATTTTATTCAATCCTAATAAACACCTGATTTTTCATGTATGGAAAGTGAGACTCCTCCATAACTTGTCCTTGGCCCTGCTTTTGGAATGTAGCTGAGAAGAGAGGCAAACTTAATTCTCAGCCTCCTACATACTCACTGCTGTTACTTACACAACCTAGGCATCCTTCTGTGTCTCATTTTTTTTAGCTAACGTTTATTTTTCTTGTCTTCACATTAGTGTTACTGGCTTCCCAAGGGTAACATCTTACCTTATGCATCAATGTTCTGGATGTTGGTAAGACCAGGGTCAAGATGGAGAAGCGCCAGCATCTGATGAGAAGCTATTTAAAACTATTAAATAGCTTTTAAGGAATTATAACTTGAACTGGATTCAATATAGGGATTAAACGCCTGCAGTTTTTGGAAGGGCCAAAGGAATATAGTACAGATCTGACTCTAGTTCTGATTCTCAAGACTATTCTGTGTTGTTCAATTTTGGGGATTGCTAGGCACTGCTGTCTATAAGGCTACCCCTGGGATCTTGCAGCATCAAGACTCAGAAACAGCTGCTTCAAGCTCACACCTCAAAAGGTGAAGGATGGCATGTGGCTGCGATCCCGGGTTGAGAAGGCCAGATCAAGAAATGTTACTGCTGATACAGTCTCCAAATTGCTTCTCACCATAAAGAACACTGGAGAATGTTCAATGGGACAATGGGATGCTGTTACAGAGACAGTCTACAAGACAAAGGTATTGGTACAGCTGCTACTTCATTTCTGAGCTGCAATCTCTTATGCATTCAATACAAACTGTGATGGAATCTGGGTATGTAGGTTTTCATTTCCATATGCATCTAAATAAAAGGGGATATGAATGAAGCTTGAGAGAGGCAACTCATACTTTCTATGCCAAAGAATAAGGCATTGTACTTCTTAAACCCACTCTCTTTACTAAAATTGAGGATAATGCTAAAGCATCCTCCACTGGAAGTTATTGTTGTCATAAAGTAAGATAAAAAAGACATTTATAGGTTATAAAATATGATAAAATGTGATAGCATGATTCAGTTGTGATCTGTTAATCATTAACTTAGCAATACGTCTGTAAAATCTGTCCAAGGTGATTCGTCTCTAGTGGGATAAAATACTAGATAGTATAGAAAAATGAAGATTATGGAAGGTGGAGAGGATGAACACACAGGAAGTCCCTGGAGCAGGGAGGCAGATGAATTTCCTTCACTGGGACGGTGAATTTGAGCAAACTGGAAAGGGAAGGAGAGAATCAAGTGGGTGTTACACAGAGGCAGGAATGAGTGCTAGCCAAGGCTCCATTTCCATGTGAAAGTAATAGAGAAGCCCCACAGGACTCACTGCAGAACTAGAGCAGAGTGAAAAGGGGGGAAGTTAAGAGGGGAACATGGAGAGGCTCTGAGAAAATTCTGAAAAGAGAGAACATGATGTCATCTCTGGTTGAGAAATAACTACTTGCCATGTTCTCTCTCTCTCTCTCTCTCTCTCTCTCTCTCTCTCTCTCTCTCTCTCTCTCTCTCTCTCTGTGTGTGTGTGTGTGTGTGTGTTCTATTAGTCAGCTTTTAGCTGTGGGACCAAATGCCTGACATGAAGGATTTAACGGGGGAAAAATTTATTCTGTTTCACAGTTGCAGAGTTTTCCATCTGTGGGCCACAGAAGTCAAGATAGAAGCATCATGAAAAGGGACATGGCAGAGGATAGTTTCTCTTTATCAAAGTTAGATGCAGGGAGACAGGAAAGAGTCTGAATAAGAAAAAGAAAGATAGGAACAATCATGTATTAACAACATAAAAATTTAAAGAATATACTCTCCTTGGTCAGATGCCCTATGGCCTACTTCCTCCAACTAGGCCCTGCATCTTCATGGAACAATCAGCTATGAACTCATAGATAGCAAAGCCCCTCCCTAAAATCTATAAAACTTGAATCCTTCAATGAAGTAATCCACTGAAGATGAGGTTAGCACCTTCAAGATACAATCAACACTCTAGGCCTCATATCTGAGTATTGATTTTTGCATTGAGGATTTAGACCTCAAAGCATGAATCTTTGGGGACCCTTCATATTTAAATCATAAAAGAAGGGGAGTGAGTATGAGGAAAAGACTGGAGACTGCACTGGTCTAGTGCTAAAGAGAGACATCAAATATAGTCCCAGAGCTATTCAAATTTTGGAAGAAAAGAAATCTATCCATCTATCTATGTCCATCATTTATCTATCATCTATCTGTATGAGAGTGAATACCTAACACATTGAGAAAACTTTTCTCACAAGTGAGAAAACTTGAATAGTATCAAGTTTGAATAATAGCTCCACTTAACAAATTCCTCATGCTAAATGGACTGAACGGGAAAATCTACAGACTTCCCACATGATTATCATTAAGCAGTTATAGCATGGGATTAGCTGAAGGGTAGAAATGAAATATTATATTTGTTATCCCATCAGGTGGTTCCGAAGCACTCCTGCAGCATTACCCATCTGCTATTATCATCACTCAGTTTTACTAGGCAATTATCTAATTGTGTGATTTCTACTCTTTCAGTAATCTTATCTTAATAAGATTTTATCGTGCACATTTACCTAGCCTAAGCCATCGAGATAATTATTATGTCTCAATATACATCTTGGGTAACAGCTGACTTATCATAAATTCTCCTCCTTTCGTGGAGTTGTTGCACAGATATGTCCTTTTATTGTCTTTTAAAATAAAAATCTTAGTTATATACATAAGAATAAAGGATTTCATACACTGTTTTGTGTTTCAGATCTCCAGCACCAAAAAAAAAAAAAAAAAAAAAAAAAAAAAAAAAAAAAAAAAAAAAAAAAAAAAAAAAAAAAAAAAAAAAAAAAAAAAAAAAAAAAAAAAAAAAAAAAAA
>PVJA010010582.1:0-46045 GCA_004027025.1 Myocastor coypus | reverse complement strand
GGTTATCATAAGACTGAATGTTTAGAAATTTCATCTTTTTGGCCCAATTTCCCTAGTATGGGTTCCCCTATCTAGCTCATATAAGATCAGACAATTTCCATTGTGGGCAGGCATAGGGATTGATGTTTTGGAGAACTGATCTCCTTCTGGATTTAAGACAGTGAGTGTTGGAAGAATGTAATACCACTCGCCTAGTTTTAGGCTCCGCTGATGCATTCAGGTTCTTCCACACATCAGGATCAGCAAGGGCAGAAGGTGCTCATGGGTAGAGTTGCAGGACGTGCTGTGCAGGTGGGTGTCCACTGACGGCTTTTGGTTGCCCTGGATCAGCAGTACTTTCTGAATACTGTGCCCTTATCACTTTGCACACTTTTGCCAAACATGTTGTGTCAAGGACATCGCGTCACCACATCAGTGTTTATGCTCTCATCTAGAGACATCTAGATCTTCCAATATGCCCAGTAAGTATTTATAGAAGTATTTCCTTTTAAGACTCCTTAACATGATATTTTTCTCATTATCCTTCATGTACATCCTCACAACACTTAACATAGATGCCTTTTCAAGTTATATATTTCTCTTCAAACTTCAAAGTCTGTGAGTAGTGGTATGATCGCATATTTGTATTTGAGTCACTAGAATCTAGTGTTGGGGTCTTAATAGGCTCTCCATAAATGTCCAATGAATAAGTGAAGCACTGCCACCCCAAAAGCACTATGCATGTAAAAGTAGTCATTCTGAATCCAACCACTTCTAAAAAAAGCAAAGCTCCCAGATGCAAATGAATCCTAGTTGTATTCCATATCGGGGCAACTTGTCATTACTGTCTGCTGACTGTGTAAGTGAAATAAAGTAAAAAAAATGATTTTAGTAAAGAGATATCTCAAATGTCAGGCACATTATTATCGAAGGCTTAGCCACCTGCCAGCTAATTACCTTAGCCACAGGTTCTAAAGTAAACACAGATGTGGCAGGAGTAATTAGGACTAGAAAGTAAAGGCACTTCTGCTGCAAACTGGAAAGCAGCCTTGGTTAAATTTTTTTAATTTAATTTTTTTTTTGTTGTTGTTGGTGTGTAGGGGATTAAGACAGGGTAGTGAGTGTTGGGTGGACAGCAAGAAACCCAGGAACTTTGATGTGAGGGGTTACAATGAAAGGAAGAGGATCTGTATCATGGAAGAAAATTGATGGGAGGGTCATAGTAGTGCCCCCTTCATGCATTTCTGAAAGGCTTTCATGTGAAGGAGGAGGGGTTGATACTAATCTGAGTCACTGTAGGAAATTCCACCCAGCAATTAGAAAGCAAATTAAGATCAAAACAATAGTCAGAAGCAAAATTTTTACTGAACGTTAGTACATTATCTGTGAAACTGTATATTTCTCACAACAGCTTCTGCCTGAGTCAGGTACTATAATTCTGATTGTACAAATGAGGAGACACAAGGTAAATGGAATTCAATTTTTTGTTCAAAGACACATAGCAGATGAAAGCATGCTATCATAATTTGGATATAGATTGTCCGTCAAAGACCTTCTGTATTCATAGTAGGGCTTTCAGAAGGCAACTGAATCACGGGGGTAATATAGCTGACTTTGTTTGAGGAGATAAGGTCTGGTTGGAAGAAGCTGGTCATTACTGTGGGACTGGAAGGGAATGTCTCCAATCCTGGCTCATTCTTTCTCTGTCAGCTTCTTGGCTTCCAGATTTTCTTGCCCAATGTCTTCCACAGCTTACCATGATGTTTCTATGTTTAAGCCTGGTAGACATGGATTGAACATTTGGAAATGGTGACCTTTACTTCTTCCTGAGTTATAGATCTGAAGTATTTGGTCACAGGGTAAGGGATATGACTGAAACAGATTTTGGAACCTGAGAAGGGGGCCTGTTTCTGTGAAGGTATCTGGATACAGGTGAAGAAACCCTTAGAATTGGTCCATGGGATGAGTTTGGAAAGGTTTAGAAATGCCACTTAGAGAAACCCTAGAATGCCTTTAAGAAGAATGTGGTGGGACACTTTGTCAGCACTTAGAAAGTTCCAAAGCTGATAAAAATGTAGATGATGAAAGCCAGGCTCAGGAAATTTCAGTTGGGAACAAGGCCTCTTTTTGAATTTGGATTTGAGACGATATATGTTATACTCTGGTAAGAATATCTATCTTTTGCTCATATCCTGAGACTTTGTGAGAGACTGACATTGAGGGCAGTGAACTAATTAATCTGGTAGCAAAATTTCAAGACAGCTCAGCGTTCAAGTTGGGGCATAGGTACTGCTGGTAGTTTTTAGCTGTATTACACTACAAGAAGCAGGACCCAAAAAAGCAGAGGTGAATAATTTAAAAAATTTGCTAATGGTTAGAAAGGAAGTTTTCTCACTTTCAGTTGAAACTGGTAAAATCTGGGTCTATGAAGTTTTTGACTGAGAAGAGCTTAGTTGCTGAAAAGATTAGCATTAAAAAGAAGCCAAGCATTTTTTCATTATGTAAAGTCAAGAAATTTACAATAGAAAAGGTGTTCTAAGGGCATCTGAGGAATCAGGAAACATCTTTCAGGCTAAGAGGTACGAAAGAGAAAACTTTGTCTTGAAATAAAAGTCCCAAGGCATTACACTTAAGAAGGGCAACCTAGGAATTGGTTTTATCAGGATTCCATCATAGTGCTGAGCCATCCAGGCACTAAAGGGACCCCTGTAGTGGTGGCCCCAAACCAGGCTATTACTTGAGATGACAGCATGCCTTGATGTCATGATGCTGGTTTTCTAGGAAAGCAGAATACAAAAGTTGCAGGGTCAAGGAAGCCAGGGTTCAAAGGAAGAACTGGGAGGCCAGGCAGGTAAAGTAGTCTAGAGAGAGCAATGTATGAAGCTATGAGAGTGGAGGCTGATGGGACAGGACTCAAGGTTTCTCAGGCAATAGGCTGGGACTCCAGGTTTCCCAGGCATCCTGCCCCAAACACTCCATGTTCTACACCCTGGTTTTGACTCACTTCCCCTTGGTCCAAGCAGAGTTGAATCACAAAGATGAAACACGATCTCCACCTTCGATCCAGCTGTTCCAGCCTGCAAACATCCTCCCTAAGAAACCTCTATAAAATTCCCTGTTTCCTTTTTGTTTGGGGCTGTCTAGGTCCATGAGCTAGCTCTCTGCATGAACTTCCAATATACCTGCTTGCTGCTGTCATTGTGTCTAGTTTGGTTCTGCGTGGGTTCGGCTGCCTTGGTTTGACCTATCAGAAGCCAAAAGTGCACTGGATATCCCAGGAAGTTGAAGAAATAAAGCAAATGGAACGTTCAGGAAAAAATAGGGGAAGGAAGCAAAGCCATCCCAGGAGAGACTTATGAGAGCTACAAGCGATAATGCCATAGCTACAAGGCCAGTGAAGCTTTTTGGAGTTCACATCAGGTGCTAGACATGGAGATACAGAATTTAATATGTGCCCTGCTGGGCTTCAGTCTTGTTTTGGTCCCATCCATTCAATCCCTGTCTTCCTTCCTGTTATGGTTTATGACTAGTTGTCCTCCCAAAGCCTCATGCAATCATGGGGCAGGGAGTTCTACAGGTTGAGACTTACTCATGAGTCACCGGGCTTATGTGTTTTACTACTGATGAGATTATGGGTCTGAATATTGCTGGGAATTGTAGATGTGGCCTGAGGCGGATAGGCTAAAGCAGAGAGCCTGATATAATATAAAGAGAAACAGAGAGACAGACTCAAGCTGTTGCTCTCTGTTTCCCTGGTTATTCCGTTGCCTCCGTCACTATTGTTGCTGTTCTGCCACCATGAACAGTTGATCTCTGCCTTGTGCCTCTCTGCCTTGGAGCCAGCTGAGTATGGACTGAAACCTCCAGTAACTGTGAGCTAAATAAACCTTTCCTTCCTTCATTTTGAGTGTTGAGCATTTGTCCCAACGACGAGTAAAATGTAACTAAGACCCTTCCTTTTGGAATGGGAATATCTACCCCGTGACATGTTGGCAATGGACAACTTTCCATTCAGTGTTTATAGAGGCTCCTAAGCAAGAGTTTTCTCCTTGAATGTCAGCGGAGACATTGGACTTGGCCATTTCAACTATGCCAGAACTGTTAAAAGTTGGACAGGTCTTAGGGATAAACTAAATACATATTGTCATGGTTTGCTTCAGTGGTGTACCCTACATGCCTGATAAACTCATTGGTAGAACTTTCTGAAGGGGATCGAATCACGGGGTGGAATAGCTGACTCGATGTGGAGAGGTGGGGTCTGTTTGGCAGATGCAGGTAACCGAGGCACAACCTGGAAAGATACATCGCTGTATATTATGGGTTGGCGCCGAAAGAAACGACGAGAAGACCTGATGAAGGTAGCTCAGAGGAGTCACTGAGATTTGTCCCTCAGTGAGCAAAGAACCCCAAAAGCAACTCAGCTTTATTTCAGGCTAGTGAATGTGATCTCGAGCATAATCATTTCAGTAAAGGAGAACCACGTGCATATGGTCACGAACATGATCATGATCTCTGTTGACTTCCACCTTGTCCTTATTGCTAGGTTTATGCAGCTGTTAATTGTTAACATTCCAAGAGAGGGAGGAAGCAGCAAACAGAGAGCCCACAGGTGAAGCTGCCATCACCCGGAATCCCAGCTTTCTGGGATTCCCCTATCCCAGCTTTCTGTATTTCAGTAACAGACCACAGCTGTCCCTGGGCTTTGTTTATTGCACTCTGTCTCTTGAGATGCTAATTAGACTACAGTACAGAGTCCTGCGCGTGGCTCACTGTTTCTATTTGTTTCCTGGTTACAGTGATGTGAGCAGCTTTCTTCTGTCAAGGTCCTTCCACCAGACTGTTTTTGTGTATAATTCTGCCAAACATGGACTGAACCTTTATAAACTATGAGCCAAACTAGACCTTTCCTCTTTCAAGTTTCAACTATTGGGTGTTTTGTCCCAATGACATGAAAAGTAAGCAAGACAAATGAGGTTCAGAACATCAGTGGGAGAGACTGTGGTCTTTAGCCCATAAGAAGTGGATCACCCAGTCCACATTTGCACTGTGGGAATTCTTGATAGCATATTAAGTATTTGTATACCTATTATAATAGGCCTTTGAAACTTGAAGAGAAAGGAATTACATCCACCTGTAAGGGATAACTTGTTTAGAGCAACTTAAACAGGCATCAGCTGAGCTGAGCCTCTGGCATTATGTGATATTTTTCAACGCCACAGGAAACTCCACCAGAGCAGAAGAGGCTATCACTGAGGCTCTCCAGATACACTGAGAAGGAGGCTGAGTTTTACAGAAATCATGCCACCAAGATTTTCTGATTCTGATGGTGAGCTCCCCTTTTATAGCATCCATTACAAAAACTGAGACACCAAAGGAGTGTTATTTTTGGGAGTGAGGCTATGGAAAAATGTGTCATGTATGCGTGGGTCTTGAGATGAAGACATTGGCTGTAAGCAGTAGCGGTGAGCCAATGACAAAGCAGAGGGATGGATAATGCTCATCTGTATATAAGCAAATAAAGCTTTAAAATGCTATTTCCACAAGACAGAATGTGAAATAATCCTAGAAGGTAGACTATGCTCAAATGCCTTTTGAATAACACAAGAATTCTATGGAAAGGAATATTATCTAATGTTAATGAATTATTAGCGAATGGACACCTACATATAAGTAGCTATGCTATATTTTATTTTAGTTCTATTTTACTACAGTCAGTGTTTCAAATAAAATATAGTAAACATATTTTTTTGTGATGCTTGGTTAAGACAGGTGTGTTACAAATATAGATTTCTTTTTTTTTTAGAAGTTCAGATTCTCATGAAATTCTTTTTTTTAAATAATAAATAAGAAAGTATTTATTTATTTTTTTTAAATTTAACAATGGTTATATTACATATTTTCATCATTGGGTCAGTTTAGATTAATAGATATAGGTATAGAAGATTGATTAAACAATTAAACATTAACACTTTCAATAAACATTCAAATATAGGTTTCAATACAGATAAAAGATGTTAAGGATGAGATTGGATAATAACTCTATATACCTGGGCATGTAGGACTTGTTGAGACCAAAAAAAAAAAAAAAAAAAAGAAAAAAAAAATAAATAGAGGTGAAGCTCATATGTTTCTTATTGAAAAGTATACTGATTGGTTAACTTAGCAGTGGCCTGGCTCTGGAGGATTAATGCATAACCACCAATAACTTGAGACTAATTGGTATTTGTTGGGCAATTTTCTGATGAACAGAGAAATCCAGAATGGAATATTTATGTAAATGCTACTGTGTTTCTGCCTCATTAAAGAAGTCAACACAGGGAACAAAAATGAATGTGGAAAAGTGGTATGGAATTTAAGCAACAGAATCTGGTTGTCTCATGATAATTTGCAGCTGAAAATTTGATTGTGCGATCATTCGCTTGGCTTTTACTTCTATGTGATTATACTTGCTATTGTCTATCCAAAATTTAGTATATTTATAGGGGTATAGTAGGAATTCAATAAACATTTATCAAATGAGTACATTAATGATTTTATCTGGTAATGTTAACATCATGGAATCCCCCTTCCTGGGGACTAAAATTCTCTTGAACATATTCTCCATGCTGAACTATATTTTTTTTTTTTTTTTTTTTGTCTTTGTGAGACAGGGTCTCGCTATGCAGTTGAGGCTGGTCCTGAGCTCACTTTTGTAGCCCAGGCTGGTCTCGAACTCGCACCAATCCTCCTGCCTCAGCCTCCCGAGTGCTGGGATTACAGGCGTGAGCCACCACGCCCGGCTTTTGCTGAACTATATTAGAGAGTGGTGCTGCATGTCTGTCTCTGTCTATCTCTCTGTCTTGCTGTCTCTGTCTATCTCTCTGTCTTGCTGTCTCTGTCTATCTCTCTGTCTTGCTGTCTCTGTCTATCTCTCTGTCTTGCTGTCTCTGTCTCTCTGTCTCTATGTCTCTGTCCCATATATATATATATATATATATATATATATATATATATATAGGCAAATTAACATGCAGCTATAGTTACACAGTTGAATGAATTACAGGTGTTGCCACATCATTTACTTTCTAGATCTCAGGAATCCCTGAGAGTAGGGGTTATAGGATTGTTATCTGCATGAACATGTCTTTAAGTGCCTAGTAACAGTGCCAGATGCATGATAAATATTTGTTGAGTGAGCAAATGATTACCTTACAGGGAAAACAACTCAGTTGAGGGATAGGAAATAAATGTGATGTCATTACCCTCTCTTACATTATGGCAGATGTCTTTAATTGATCATGGAACTCTTTCCCACTGAGATTAGATGGGAGGATGGCCTCCTACCCATCAAAGCTCCAAACAGCATGAGTAATTTACTGGAGTTGATAAATTGATGTCTATGTCCTATTTCTATCTTATTTTCTTAGTTGGGTCTAGGGGATTACTATTCAGGAATGTTACACTGGTTATAATTCAATAGGAAGGATTTCTTTTACTTTGCCATTCATTGTTTTTGTTTGTTTGTTTTAAGTCATAATCATTTGAAACTTTACCATTCATTGTTTGGGCAGTACAAAAATGTACAACAGAAGACGACGATTCTCCTCAATAAAGTTCACTCTTCAGTAATAAATAAAGATCCAAAATTTGAAATGAGAGAATGCTTAAATATTTGCTACCATAGAAATACACAAATGAAGAAAAATAGCTGGTATGAGGAAAATGAATATCTTTTCTGTCTGTCTGTCTGTCTGTCTGTCTCTCTCTCTCATATTTTTGGAGTCAGATAGGGGAAGGATAGGAAAGTGTGAAGAGACAGTATAATTTGAATTTGAACTGCCCTTGAAAAGTGAGACAAGTTATGTGTAACGAGCAAGATGAAATTTAGAGTAGGGAAGTATGAAAGAGCAGGGATAATGACATTAAATGTGGGTGGATGTCCTTGCTATAACATATATATCAGTACTGCTGTATGCTTATGGGTTGATACTGTTTGGACAAAGTAATAATCCGTTCATCTTGGAATTTTAGCCTGCACATAAGATATTTGGGGTAGACCTCCTTTCCTGATCTACCCAGGAACACACCAATGTATATAACTGATCTCGGACCTGCCCTCCCCCCCATCCAACAGTGCAGTGGCCACCCGACTCCACCTCAGACCTCCCCTCAATCCCCAATCCTGACCATGTGGTACAGCAGCCTCAGCCTGCATCCATCCCTTGACTCATCAACAGCCTGAACTCCGATTCCACCCACCTTCCCAACCGAGCCTCTCAACGGCCACGTAAGAACTCTCTCAGCCCGAATTCATTCCCTGAATCGACAACTGCTGAAACCCTGACTCCACCCACTGTCCTCACATGACCACCAATCGTCCCCGCATTGCCGACCACTGTCCCCACCCATAGGGCCTCGTGGCAGCCAGCTGCTTGAGCTCCTACTCACAGCCAGGCACGTCTGGAGGGGAACAAGCTTAGTGGATCCAGACCCAAATTTCCATAGACGCTAATTGCATAACTTCACCAAAGTGCAGAGATCCCTGCTATAAAAAATGATAAAGACAGGGAGCAAGAGCCAACCTTAGGCCGGGCATGGTGGCGCACGCCTGTAATCCCAGCACTCGGGAGGCTGAGGCAGGAGGATCAGTGTGAGTTCGAGACCAGCCTGGGCTACAAAAGTGAGCTCATGGCCAGCCTGAACTGCACAGTGAGACCCTGTCTCAAAAAAAGACAGAAAAAAAAAAAAAAAAAAAAAAAAAAAAAAAAAAAAGAGCCAACCTTAGGTCCCAAGTCCACCCAAAACAAATACAGGAGACCAATGTATATAATTGATTGGTTCTCCCTCTAGGAGCAGCTTCCAGGCTTTTGTAAGTTACAAGTGAATGGAATATTTGAACATGCCATGGTAAACTCATTTTTACCAGTCATTTTCACATAACAGACAAAACACCTGTAACTTAACAGAGATATATTTTGGCTCATGGTTCTAGGGTTCACCCTAAGCTTGGTCAGCTGGCTGAGACAGAAACAGTTTGGTGGAAGTGCTGGTTAAGGAAGTCTACTTGACCAGTGGCATCTAGGAATCAGAAAGAAGAAAGAGGCTGAGGACAAGAACATGCCCTTCCATGTCATGCCCGTAGTGATCCACCTCCTCCAATCAGGACCTGCACAATTAGTTAAAACGTATTAGTGGACTAATCCATCAGTGAAATATCTCCATGATCTAATCACCTTCCAAAGCCCACCTGTAACATGAGATGGTTGGGGGAAATTTTAAATCTAAAGCATAACATTTTTTATTTTGCTCAGCCAATTAAAAAGTCAAAACAATGAAATAAATAGTTAAAAGAAGTCTACCAACTGACATCGTATAAATTAGGCCCCCAAGACTCTCTGATGTTTCTACTTTTCTATCTCTGGTTGTAGAGCATAGGAGGATGAAGGTGTATACATCCCTCCTGCAAACACTGATCATTTCAGGATTCTTTTCACTTCTCACCAAAGCTCTAGAGTCAAAAAGAGAAAAGAGAAACAGTTGGACAGAGGTGGGGAAGGACTGCTTTTAACATTAGAGCAGTTTAATTAAATACTTGAAGACTTTCTGGAAGATCAAGATGTACATTAGGGTATCCATGGATACAAGAGTGCTGAGTTAAAACCTAGGATCAACCAGTTAACCTCCTAGTCTTGAGTCATTGAAGAACCAGATCAATTTTCCACGGGTGTGATCACCAACCCTTTAGCTCTATTCTCCAAATAGAGCTTGAACATGTAATTTGACACACTGAATCTTTTAATAACTACACAAAAATAGTCCTAAATGAGACTTAAGTGGGCATTTTATTATTAAATTTAGAAGTAAAAATCAAAAGAAAAGCCATTCTTCAAGATCAGATGGCCCTAGATATGCTAACAGCAGAACAAAGTGGAATCTGTGCCATTATCAAAACAGATGTTATGTTTGCATTCTTGACAACTTTGCAATTGTGTCTTTTTCATAATAGCATCTGTGTTCACAGAGTGGTTCAGTGTTGGGCTCTGCCTTAGTCTTTCAGCTGGGTAACATGCTGGTTCTCTGGACTGACCTGGTGGGAGAAAGTTCTCTCTCTCTCTCTCTTTTTTTTTGTTATGATGCTGTGCATTGGAATTCTTTTATGTATGATTCATTGTTATTGTTTGTGTGTCCTTATCCCTCCTTTAGACTATCAAGAGATGATGGTTTTTTATTGGGATCTGACTAATCTGAATCTCCAAATCTTTGGGATCTTCAAATCTTCTGGATGAATGCATGGCAAAGGCCAAAAGGCAATAGATGAAAGTAACATGGTCTACATGGCTCTGGGAAGATGAGAGCTCTTATGGCTGAGACACTCAACTTCTGCAAATTCCCCACTATTTATTTGGTGTACCATATTAGTGGGCTGTGCAGAAGGGGAGGGAATCGCTGGCGAGAAAAGGTGCAAAAGTGAAGAAGGCCTTGGGAAAATGGAACAAACACATTCTAAGCAGTAAATCACTGGTTAATGAGAGTGGTGTTTCCTCTTTAAGGCTGGCAGTTATTGCCCCTAGAAATCAGAGGGAGAGTCAGTTTCCTCAGCTGCAGTGTTATCTCACCTTGAGAGATATCACATTGTCACAAGTCACTAGAGGTCTCTACTATGACTGTTGGCATGGAAAGTCTTGTTTCTGCATGTCTGCCACTGGCTTAATATCCAAGTCACTTAGACCTGTGACAGACTCATAAGTTAATATAAAAAGCCAATTGGTCAATATGAAAGCCTGCTCAGTGCTTCCTCAAAGTGGTCTCCATCAGTTCTTCAAAAGATGGAGCTCAATATGTGTCCTATGTATGCTTTGGAGTTTAGCATGAGACTTACTAAACTTTATAGATTCAGAAGTGAGCATTCTTATTTCCAGCTCCTCCATTTCCTACCTCTGCCATTCCTTCTGCCTTCCACAGTGGCAGGCACATTTCTTGGAATTTGTCTCCCTTTATCTCACAAGCCACATCATTAATAGGTGATCCTATTAATTGTATTAAAAATGCAGCTTCAGGGGTCTGGAGAATAGCTCATTAGAGCTGGCAAGAACAAGGGCCTGGGTTCAATCCCTGATCTCCCCTCCTACCCCCAACAAAGAAGCAGCCTCAATCCAAAAGTTGCTTTCCAATTGTCATTAATACCTAGTTTAAATTCTTGTGTTAGAAGAAAAGCAAACAAAACAAAACAAAACAACAACAACAAAAAACACCATGTGTGTCACATTCACAGCCCTTTAACTAGTCTCTTTTTTTCTTAGAAAACTTTCAGCACCTGTGTGGAGTTATCATAGAGGAAAACTTTGATCCCATAAAGCCTAGCAAGTCATCCACATACAGTATCACATTCCGACTTTGAGTCCTGTCATTCATGCATCTTCAGCTCCCTGGTTTTGGGCTTGTGATTTTCTTACTCACATAGTACAGAGCTCATGACGAATAGCCTGTAAATATTTTAACAAATGGATGAGGACAAACCTAGTGTGAATCTTATCATGATCTTCCCACCCAAAACTTGCCATCTTGTACCCTAAATTCCAGCCATAGCTATTTATTATCTTTCTCTGAATGTTTTGTTATGTCCCATGTTGCCATGTGTTCCATTTGCCTGGATTTCATTTCTATTTCTTTTCATTTAGAAAACAGACATATATCTGTTGAAACAACACAAATCACTAAAGAGAGTAGTATGATAAGCCTACTGTACTCCTTCTGTCTTGTAGCTCCTTCACTTGTGGTTTTTTTGTTTTTTAACTTTAGTATCATGTTGAGTCATGGTTCCCCTATTTCTTCCTTTATTCTTTACATTGAACATAAATGCTTCAGAAGGTAAAGTGTGTTCAAAATTCTCTTTGTCTAAGAAGTTGCAGAGAAGCTGAATGATCGAGCAAAAGACAATTTGGAGAAAACAATTATACCAGGGATAATTATCATGTGTATTTAGAGTTCTGGAGTAGAACTCCTGGAATTAAAAGATGGCTATTCTGTATTAATTACTACAAGTAAAATATTTCCATGAGAAAACCAAAATAATGGGTAGAGTCTGTAAACTTGTCCCCTAACTATATATATGTTTACCATGTTCCTTGCTCTTCCTTTTTTATGAAAATTACTTAGATATTATTTCTAAACATGGGTTATGATCAATTCTCACCTGTGTCTTAATTTATCTTTTTATTAAATATTTGAATCAGAGCAGTAAGCTGTCAATGATGAAAATAAATACTGAATGTCAAATTAGGCAAAGCAATGGACAAATGTACTTACAGAACATAAAGCCATTTACAATTTCAGACCAACTCTATTATAGCTGATAAAGAATATTGGAAGATATGGTAGGCCTTGACTCACTTCCCTTACCTTTCCAGAGCTTGGCTGAATCCCAGGTGCCCATCCTGACCCAGAAGTCTGCTGTAGAAACCCGAGACCAGGTTCCCTGGAGGACTGACACAAGGATCTGTGGGAGCCTTGGAGATCCCTACCCTGTGTCCACCCAACAGAGCCTTGAAGAATTTGGCATGCCCTCATCATAATGGATCTGTCTTGAGCTGCACCTTGACCTCCCCTCACAGAGGTGGAAGCCATGCTGAACCCCACACAGCAGGATCTTTGGCGAGCTCACCCTGCCATCCTACTCCCCTGAGGGCCTTGTTGATGCATCCCAACACCCTATCGTCATCATAGACTCAGAGAGAATATTGGGAGCTTCAAAAATGACAATAGAAAGAACAAAAGGCAATCTCAGACATCTAGCCCCCCTACAACAAGTTGAGGACACAAGGTCATAAAAGAACTTGGACATCACACATCTGAAATTTCTGAGAGGATGGTAACTGATGTAAAGAAACAACTCCATTTAGCTATGAAGGAAATCAGATCAGAGATAATCTCTTAAGTAAAAAAGGAAATAATCATAAATAATTGCTCAATATATATACAGATGTAGATAACAGATATGGGAATAGGAAAATGATAGAAACATTGAGTGAACAATATAGGAAAGAATTAGAATACAGGAAGCAGATTCAAACAGGTATCCAGGACATTAAGAATTTCATCAAAAGATGGCATAACCGTGTGGATAAAACTAAAGATAGAAGTTCAGACCTTGAAGATAGCATTGCACCTAGTGAACATAAAAAGAAGGATCTCTTAAACAAGGAACCAGGAAATAATAGCTGCAAGACATGCAAACAAAAATGATATAAGGCTAATAGATATCAATGAAACAGCTGAAGTTAACACAAATGACATAAAAAGAGTATTTGCAGAAGTAGTAGTGAAAATTTCCTAAACATGGGAAAAGAATCTGACCTACAGGAAGTGAGACATGTAGAACTTCAGTTTTTCATAATGAAAATAAATCTACATCAAGAGACGTAATACTAGAGGTCCCAGAAATTAAGGAAAAGAACTAAATTTTAAAAGCTATTAGAAGAAAGAGATCACCTGCAACAGAAAGCCCATCAGAATCATGGTAGACTGCTCAGCTCAGATAATTTAATCAAGAAAAGCTTGGGGATTGGGGAGATAGCTCTGCAGCACAAGTGCCTGCCTGGCAAGTGCAAGGTCATGAGTTTGAACCCCGGTCCCACAAAAAAAAAAAAAGAAAAAAAGAAAAGAAAAGAAAAGAAAAGCTTGGAGTGAGTTATTTCAAGTCCCGAAAAAAAAGTATTTCCAACCCAGATTGCTATACCCTGTACAAATACCTATCAAATTTAGTGGAGAGATTAGATACTTCCTTGACAAAGAACTGAAGAAATTCATGGCAGCCAAACCAACCCTATAGAGTACTGACAGATATTTTAGAAAGAGACAAAGAAGACCACAATTTCAAGAACAACAGGAGAGAACCATCAGGCAGAACAAGCAATTAAACAAAGGGTAAAGTAGGGATCCTACAGTAGGAAAACAACATGACAAAAATAAGACAATACATATCAGCTATAATCATCAATGTAAACAGGCTCAATTCACCAATCAATTGAAAGAGGCTGACTGGCAGAGTGTATCAAGAAACAAACAATATGCTTTGTACATGAAACACATTTAATGCAAAAATAAATCAATAGACTGAAAGTTGAAGGATGGAAAACAATACTCCATGTGACAGGAACCCAGAGAACAGTATGCTAGTTATTCTGGTTGCTGACAATGTCAACTTTAAACCAAGAGTGACTGAAAGAGATAAAGGTCACTACATTTCTTGCTAGGGAAAAACTGTAAGAGGAAGAGCTAACAATTATAAATGTATGTGCACCCAGTGTAGGAGCAGCCAACTATAGAAGACAAATTTTGAGAGATATGAAAAGTTAAATGAGCAATAACACAATTGTACTGGGGGAGTTTAACACCCCACTGAGGGGAGACATAGATCAACTGAACAAAAAATCAGCAAAGAAATAACAAAAGTACAACAAATTGGTGAAGAAATGGACTTAGCAGAACTTTGCTCAGTGTTCCACCCAACTGCATAAGAATGTACATTCTTCCTTTTTTTTTTTTTTCTGTCTTTTTGAGACAGGGTCTCGTTATGCAGTTCAGGCTGACCTTGAGCTCATTTTGTAGCCCAGGTTGGTCTGGAACTTGCACTGATCCGCCTGTCTCAGCCTCCCAAGTGCTGGCATTACAGGCATGCGCCACCACACCTGGCTTGTGAGTATACATTCTTTTCCACTAATTACAGGACATTCTCCAAAACAGATCACAAACTAGCACATAGAGCATGCTTAAGTAAATATAAAGAAATCAAAATTATCCCATGCATATTATCTAACCATAGTGCAATGAAACTAGAAATTATTGGCAAAAGAAATAGCAAAAACTCCATAAGTACATGAACAATCAATGGGTCACAGATGAAATTCAGTAAGAAATCGAACAATATGCACAATCAAATGAAAATGCAAATGCAACTTACTGTAATCTGTAGGATGCAATGAAAGCTGCCTTAAGAGGGAAACTTACGGCTGGCCAGAGAGCTCTGCAGACTAAAGTGCCTGCTTAGGCACAGCACAGCGGCCTGGGTCTGATCTCCAGCATGCAGTGCCAGCCCCACCCCCGGGGCGTTCTGAAATGGTGAGTGAGACTGAGCGTGGCGGCCTGTGCCTGTAATCTCAGTGCTTGGAAGGCTGATAACAGGAGAATTACTATGAGTCTGATCTAGCTAGTGAGACCCTAAAGACTCTGTACTAAATATATAAAAAAAAAAAAACCAAACAAAAACAAAAACAAAAAACGAGAGAAATTTATAGGGGTAAATTGTCACACCAGGAAAATAGAATGAATCCCTCAAATAATCTTATGCTGCACCTCAAGATCTTAGGAAAAGTACAGCAAGTCAAGAGAAAAGCCCAAACAAGGCAGGAAATTATAAAGTTCAGAGCAGAAAAAATATGCAATAGAGATGCAGAAAAAAAATCCAAAGAAGTAATGACTCAAAGTGTTGGTTCTTTGAAAGAATAAAGAAAATTGAATAATCCCAGCAAGCCTTCTCAAAAAAGGAAAGAAAAAGTTCAAATTCATGTAATAAGGAATGGAAAGGGTCAAATTACTGTAAACCTATTGAAATTCAGAATGTGATCAATATCTACTTCTAAAATCTTTACTCTCATAAAATAGAAAACAGAAAAAATGGGCAGATATCTGGATGTATACAAAGTACTAAAACTGAATGAAGATGTAAAAATTCTGAGTAATCCAATATCAGTCCATGAAATTGAAAAGGTAATCAAAATCCTGCCAACAAAAAAAGCCCAGGTCCTGATTCATTCACTGCTGAATTCTACAAGAAATTTAGAAAAGTTTATTGCCAACTCTTCTCAAACTCTTCAATGAAATTGAAAGGGAAGCAATTCTTTCATACATCATGATCAAACAGTGAAATTTATCCCAGGAATATGTGGATGGTTCAATGTACGCAAATCCATAAATGTAATAGACCACACCAACAAAGTCAAAGACAAAAATCACATGATCATCTCAACAGATGCAGTAACGGCTTTTGACAAAGTCCAACACAATTCATTATACAAAAGCCTATAGAAAACTGGAATAAACGGTTTTCACCTCTACCTGATAAAAGCCATCTTCAACAAACCAATAGCCAACATCACACTAAATGGACATAAGTTTAAAAGCTACACTTTAAAATTATGAGCAATACAAAGATGCCCACTGTCACCACTCCTGTTCAGTATAGTTCTGGAAGCATTGGCTAGAGCAATTCGACAAGAGAAGGAAATAAAAGGGATGATGATTGGAAAGGAAGTAGTAAAATTATTATTATTTGCTGATGACATGATACTATAATTAAAAACTCCAAGAACTCCACTAAGAGAGTTATGGATTGAATAACTAAACTCAGTAGCATAGCAAGATACAAAGTCAACACTCAAAAATCAATCACATTTTTATGCACAAACAACAAATGCACTGAGATAGAAATTATGGAAACCGTGCCTTTCACAATAATAATTAAAATAATGAAATATTTAGGAATCAACTTCATAAGGGAAGTAAATGATTTATGCAGTGAAAACTATAGTATCCATAACAAAGATATTAAAGAGAATTTCAAAAAATGGGAAGATATTCTATGATTCTGGATAGGAAGAACCAACATTGTGAAAATGGCAATACTCCCAAAATTGTTCTATAGATTCAATGCCGTCCCAACTAAGAGAACACTAACATACCTCACAGATCTAGGGAAAATTTTCCTCAAATTCATGTGGAGCCAGAAGAAATCTAGAAGAGCAAAAGCAATCCCACAACAAAGGAAAGGCAAGAGGTATCACAATTCATGACTTGAAATTGTACTACAAAGGTAATGGGCAAAAGTCAGTGTGGTACTGGCAAAAGAAGACCTGAGAATCAGTGGAACAGATTAGGAGATACAGAGAGGACTACAAAGATGCTTAGCCACTTTATCTTTGACAAACGAGACAAACATGTTCATTGGAAGAAAGATAGCCTCTTTAATAAATGTTACTAGAAATACCAGTTTTGTACATGCCAAAAGATAAAAATAGACTCATACCTATCAGCATGCAAAATACTTGGATCAAAATGGATCAAATATTTACATAATAAAACAAAAACACCTTCATCTTCTTTAGCAGAAAGTAGATGGAAATCTTAAGAACATAGGAGTATGTAGAGAGTTTATGAGCACAATCAAACAGCATAGGAAATACTTCAAAGAATCAAAAACTGGAAAATCATCTTTTTGAAAAGTTTCTGCACATTATATGAAAACACCAGCAGAGTAAAAAGAAAACCCATAAATTGGGAAAATAATTGACTGTTTTTCTTTTTATTCTTTTTAGTTTCTTATAAGGTTGTTGTTGTTGTTGTTAGTCTTTTAACATTCTGCAGGTTTATATCCGATAACATAAACTATTGATTGAAAATAACAGGGCTGGGAATATAGCTCAGCAGAATAACCACTTTCTTGGCAAGCACAAGGACCTGAGTTCAATCCCTGGTTACACACACACACACCAAAAAAAAAAAAAAAAAATACGTCTTGCAATACTGCAATCTGTTGTGAATTCCTGTTACTTTGTTTAATAAAATGTTATATCATTTGTAGTTTTTTTTTTTTTTTTACTATTTTGCATTCTTAAAAAATAAAATGAAATGGTGTTAGAAAAAATATACTGCAGTGGGCTGTGGGAAAAATTGAGATCATAGGTATGTATAAATACACATTCAAGTGTAAGGCAACAGTGAAATCAGGAGAGTGGGGAGATTTAAGTGAACCATAAGAGCTAACTTTATTGAGAAGGGGCCATGACACTACCTCTGTATTTATAGTCTGTTAATGTCATAGTCAAAGGAAAACAAAAAGGAGAGAAGCCACAATGGTTTTGTGTCTCTGAAAGTAGTACATATTCAGGAATACGTTCAAAAGCACTTGACCTCCACGGTAATGTCTCTACTTGGTACTTCTGTTTTTTCAATAGCTTGCTGTTGCCCATTTCACCTCAGTTTTCTTTGCAACTGTGTTTAGTGTCAGATAAGCTTTCCCAAAGGCTGAGAGTAAAAGCATAGGAGGCAAAGGTCTTTGAAAGGAGTCATAAAGACAACACATCACTATCTTAATGAGTGTTTCTAGCAGTGTATGCACACACAGAAAAGACAAAAACAACGAAGGTGGACAAAACTTTGATCAAAAGAGAAAAATGATATAATTAAAGCAAATGAAAAAGTTGACAAAAGTGATAGTTAGACCTATATGCGAGCTGCCAGTGGGCGTGTAGAGAAGGGAGGGACTATTGCTGACTGGCAAAAGAGAATAAAATCATTAGGAAAGAAGGGCAATCAGAGAATAGTTTACAAAATATGACTGTGCCAAATTGCACAACATGTAGAAGATAAATAAGCCTTAACCAGAATGAATTTAAATTACTAAAGGAAAGAAAAACACCAAAATAAGTTGACAAAAGGGAAACAATTTTTAATCTTGTGGAAATATTGTGGCTAATTCAACTATTTTTAGATGAAGACTTTACTTAAAAGAAACAATTGTGAATTTAATTTATACTTGAGCTTTGAAAACAAAAAAATTTAAAGTACTAACCATTATTTAAAATTTCTAATTAAATATCACAACTGAAAGTAGCACAAGGTTAAAATAGTTCAAAGAAATTTTAATTTTTGTTAGAATGTAATTATTTTTTGTGATTCAATTTGGGTAGGACTCTTCTAAGAAATGGTGGTTACTTTCTCTATCTCTTCTTGCTGCCACATGAGAATAGGATGAGAAGGTGCCTTGATCTTGGGCTTCTGTCCTCAATAATTGTGGCAAATAAGTTTCCATTGTTCAGGCCACCCAGTCTGTGGTGCTCTCTTGTGGCAGCCCACACTAAGGCGCTCCATCTTTCAATAAATAAAAAGTGTGCATTAGATGACCTGTTCTGAATGCCGTGTAACTCTACTGAGACAACCTCCCTGGGCCTTGCTCTTAGTGTTCACTGTCGCCGAGGTAATGGTGACTTCCAGATGCTGGTAGTTAGTTCTGTATTGGGTGCTCATTGGGAAAGAAAGAGAATAACTTAAAAAAAACATGATATTTAGTCCTTGAGTTAGTACATCTGGAAGCTTTATGAAGTCATAAACCTGAGAGCATTTAGGTTTTCCCATTCATGCTCAGGGTATTTGTTCTGTAAGTGCTATAAAGTAGGTAAATCTGTGTATCTGAGAGAGCACAGACAAACAACAATCAATTTACTCAAGAACATTTGCATGCCAAATCTGTGGTAGGCTCTTACCTAACTCTTCTAGAAAATGTGTTCACTGAAGCTCCAATGTGTTCACTGATGCTATTTTTAATTTGCTTGGTTGAAATAAACTACACACAACAGTGCCTTTAGAGGACAGATTGCTAAGATATGAACTAGCTTGAAAAACAGTTCAGTCACTACCAAACAGTGCAGTAAACCACTGCTCTCTAGTCAGTGAACTACGTCCGGTGGATCGCTCTGCTTCCAGGCATGAATGTGTGGAAGGAGACAAATTCCAGCCACCAAGTGGAACCCACCTCACGCCGCGCATGTGTGGATGCACAGCACATGGAACATGGACCTGACTGAGAATCTCAGTGTTATTCACTACGGGACACTGGGCTGGAAACTCACCTTCTTTTCAAGCCTTGATGTCACCAGCCATTTAAACAGAGAAGAGAAAGGGAACAAGAAGACCTATTTCGTAAGTCGAAGGACACACAAATTATTCACTAGGTGGTATACATTAAGACTTTTAGAAATGAACACTTTGAGAAGGATTAAATCAGCCCCCTGCAGTCTGAGGAGTTCAGTGGAAATTACATGTGCTCTATAGTTTTATTTTAGGTTATCCTATTATATTTATTTTAGTGATATATGTATTCCTTTTGCTGATTTCAGGAGGAGTTTCCCAAGCAGAAGTCTAGGTGCATGGGCCGTGAGTTTCAATTTACAATTTCTAAGGCAGTGGGGAAGGGTGCAGGGAGACGTTATCAGCTGGGCTCCACGCTCCATATCCTAGGATGTAAGCTGTGGAGGTGCTTGGCAAGTTGAGGTTCCCTCTCACGCCACAGATCATCTCCCTGCAGACACACTGTTCTCTGTTTCTCACGTGCTCTTGGTGCCCTTGTGTGGTTGCACATTGACATGTAACGCTTTGGGTGTAGCCAGCGTGTCTCCTCTCATGAGCCTCCTTGACCTAGAACTATTCAATCTAAGACCTCTTAACACCAGGGTGAAAGCCACAACTCTCTTTTATAGCTTGGAAGAGTTGTAAATTTCAGTTTTCTTTAATCCCTAATCTAACCCGCTAGCATTAGTTGAAATATCATGTTCACCAGTTTGTCAATACTTGGAGGAGTTAATATCCTGGACAATGCATCTCTGCGGGATGCACTTCACACGAAGCCAGGAGTGGCTGAGATGCCACTTGCCTTGCACATCTAATGTGACAGTTACTGAAGAGAAGCCCTGTTGTTCTCCTGCCCAACCTGGATGTGGCTGTCCCATAATACCTTCTGAGCTGTATCCCTTGTTCATCTTAATAAATGCATGATAGGACAGCACTCAAATTTTTTTAATTTGTAGACAAGAAATGCTCAGGGTATTAAAAACATCAAAGGAAGAAAAAGTTAAGTAGTTGCAACAGGTACAGATCTGAGGCAAAGAAGTACATCTAGCTGAAGAATCTCAGATCAAATATGCCTGCTTTTTCCTTTTGCCCTTTGGGGTCGTTTCTCTGATAAATAATTCACAAACTGCAGTGCAAAGTAGTTTGCATACTGACAAGATTAAAAAGAATGCTTTGTCTGGGTTAAATTTACAATATGAAACCTTCCTTTAAAATGTCAAGAAGGTAATTAATTTAAGAAGGTTTGCCAAGCAGTGTCTCCAATCCTGTCAGAAAAATTTCATTTTTTAAGGATGAAGGAGATGGAGCATGTATCTTTCCCAAATGCCTGTTTTGGTTCCCTTTTTAAGACCAATTTCTTCCATTCCAATATGCTTTTTATAGCCATTTTCTTTTTAAGCACAAAATTAACCTACTATTCTTTCTCAGTGCTTTTTTTTTTTTTTTTTTTTCTTGAAGATTATCTGACATAGTCTGCAAATTAGCTCTGCATGGGGACTAGAGTCCAGGTCAGACCTTTTGACACAAACAGGAGAAGAGTATTTTCACAGAGAGCACTCTCCCCTGCCTGAACATTCAGACAAGCATTTTGAGTAGCAGCGGGGAATGCATAAATTCAACAGCATGAGGGTTTGCTGTTGGCATAGCAAAACATCCTGTCCCACATATGCTCAGTAGTGTGCATTCTTGTGAATGAATGCTATGACAATCAGGAGGGTTTGTACAGCTGTTCTTCTAGCCAAGTTTTCCGGCTTAAAATTGCATTAGCATGTGTGTTCCCTTAGCTAATCCCTGGAGGCCATCTATAGCAGAGTTTAAACCATGCATTGTTTGGAAACCTGTTCCATAATCTAGATCCCAAATGTGTGTGCACGCATGCACACGCGCGCGCGCGCGCACACACACACACACACACACACACACAAACACATTTCCATACAGATACAGAAGAACTTGCTATTAATTGGCCTACTAGAACAGTTTACTTCCTCTTAAAAGTAGAGTTACTGGGATAAAAATTACATCTCTAATTGACCTCAAAGAAACAAAAGGCTAGCTGAAATGTGCTCTAATGCTAAATGAGAAGAAACTCAAAATATAAGAAATTGTAAGTAAGACTCTCATGATTTTAATGCAAACCTAAACAGAATTGCACTGGCACACTTAAATACCCTCCGTAGGTGCCAACTCTCCACCATGTACATTTTTATGTTGTCACAGTATAAGTTTCCTAAGGTTTTCCTCCCATAGTGTGTGTCATCATGGTGAAGTCAGGAAATGCTGCATCCATCTGACAACTCTGGAACAACCTTTCCCTGAGTCTTTAGAAAAATAGCAGCTGGTCAAATTACCTTGCAAATGCTTGTCTTACACCCTAACATCTTGGCAAAGAAGATCTTATGAGGGATATACGTTGAGTTTTACCTTTTACAGAGTCCATAAAGTTCCTTCCCCTGGCACGAAAGAGAAGCGGGAGAGGCCATGACTTATCCAGATGGCTGACACTGACAAAAGATCTACAAACTGCTGTACATGGTTTCAGGGTAAATCCTGAGGGGGCCTGACTGACCTTGTTAGATACAAAAGTTACATATTTTGTCAAATAGATCTTGCTTTATCTTGGTCTTAACCATCCAGCAGAAAAGTTTAACCATGAGGCATAAAAAGTAAAGCCATATTAATATGGAGCTGTAAAAGGCTGAAATCAAGAACTTCTGATAGTGTCAGTTCTGTGGATAACCCACTACTATTATGGACTAGTGGACTATATTGGGCTATTTTGCTGAATTCATGTATCTATAATATTTAAATGGCAATGGAACAATCGTCTCTGGCAAAACTACAAAAATGGGGGGATATAAATGAAGGACCATTTTGTAGTGAAAAAACTAAATATATATATTAGGATAGATACGTAGTTACATTCTCAGTTCAATGAGAAGAAAGATTCATACTAATAGTGTTTAGAGAAGATATCATGTCTGCATCTTGCACCCTGAATAACTACTACAAAGAGAATAATATGCGATGTATTAACTATTGTAACTGCCTGACTAACCTGTTTTGAAACTGTCTCTATACTATTTCTCATTAAAATTAATTTTTTAAAAATAAATCTTTTATTGCTAAGTGCAGGAGGGTTGTAGAAGAGACTGCACGCGTCTCTGGAGGAAAGGAGGCTGGTAAAGCCTGCTATCAGCTGGGTTGAGGGCGGGGCTTGTATGGACGGTACAGTATGTAACAGGCACTGATTGGGGAAGGCTGCTCACGGGCATTAAAAATGAAGGAGGAAGTTCTTGGGTAGCCAGGGGAAAGGAGAGGGAAGTTAGCCTAGGAGAGGCTTGTCCTTGGTCTTGGATACCCACGCTGGCTGACACATGGCTATGGTGAACCTGTGGGTACTGCGTGGGTGCAGAGCCAGTGGAGTCCATGTGTGGTATACTCAACATTAGCTTTCAGTCCTTTCACTTGGAAGTTTGTCTTCTAAAAAATATTGTCTTCAGTTTGGGGTATGTTGTGGCAATACAAGTTAAAAACAAAAGAGGATAGTCTAATTCTTCAATAACTGCTTAGTGTGAATTAGTATAATGGCAAATAAGATCATAGCTAAAATACAACTTAAGTTTAATAAAATCTATGCATCCTCTTATTGTGAAGATCATTTCTGAGAATTTTGAGTCTTCCTTGCTGGTTTTTGACAAGGGGAAAAATGTCCTCGGAAACTGATTTTGGAGCAGTGTGTTACGTAGAAGTGGTTGTGTTTGGACACAGGAGGAAATATGTGTCAGTGTGGTCCACAGGATACCATATAGAGGTTGTCAAAGTATTCTATGTGTCAAACAATAGCTGGTCACAATTACTGTAGTTAAAATAGCGTATAGAATGCCCTTGATTGGAATTCTTGGATTTTAGGAAAATCTACATTCTGCATGTGTTTAGCAGAATCTCTCAGACATCTTCACTGTATACTCTATGATGATTTACCCCACCCCTCTCACTTCCAGGGCTTCTTGCTCTGTACAATTCTTTCATTATTCTGTTCTGAAAGAAAAGGAATTCAATCAGCATCTCACTGAAAAGCATAAGATTGATTCTAGCCAAATTTCTTCTTTAGTATATAAAAATATATATAATTACCTCCTGAGAGTACCTAGTCATTAAATAATCTTGTAGGAAAAATTGATGGAAAGCATATAAAATTTAACAGAAACAGGAAGAAGAATTAAATGCACAGGGAATAGCTAAGTTCTGGGAAAATTTACTAGTAAGTTGCAAATTACTTACAAAATATTTAAATGAGAAAAACATATTCCATAACAGAAGAAAATGCTTTGTCTCGGACGTGCTGTATTTATAGGAGTCTGGCAGACTGAGAGCTGGGAATTACCAGCTGACCCTCGAGGCAGTGAAAGTGAGTTGATTGCCTGCAGTCTGAATTTCTATAGCCAGGTTTAATTCATGAGGAAGGAGTGGGAATTAGTGATTTGGAGTGATGGTTGCACATGAGGACAGCCTACAGGTGAGGATGGTGGCAACAGACTATTCCACTAATATTGCTAAGAAGCCAGATCTGAGCAAATGTGTTCATTGTGAAAATGCAAGACGGGAGACATGTTTGATATCTGGTAATTGATTGGACAGAGGAAGTCAAGAAGAATTAAAAAATAACTAATTTCTGGCTTTTCTAGGGATGGAGTATGCTATTCAACATCTAAAAGAGATATGGGGGGGAGTAAAAAGATTCTGCTCAAGGATTTGGCTTCTTCATTTTCTTTGTTACAATTGTACTTTTTTCTTGTCTCTAAGGTATTCAGTTTCAAGGTAAATAATTTCTTGTCTGGTTTTATTCCTACATTGTCTCTCCAAGTGCACTTAACCAGGTTTCCATGCTTTTTAATTTTCTTTTCCAACTTTCTCAATTTCAGCAGTCATATTTGTTTTTCCAGATAATGTCTTTGCATCCACATCAGCAAGGAGTAAAACGCATTAGATGTATTTCTATGGCATAGCTCTAAGGTCTCAGCCCCTCACTCAGTGTACATCTACCTCTACCCTTAAGTGTAGCCCTCACTGAGTTTGTTTATGCCCTCACCTTCTTTCTATATTACTCCAGAATTCTAAGATTTCCTAGCACAAATGACTGGCATGTACCTGCACCAATAGGCAATGACCTAAAGCAACATCAGTTTGCATGAAGGAAGGCTGGGAGTGGCTATAATTTTTTGTTTGTTTGTTGTTTTTGAGACAAGGTTTCACTTTGCAGTTCAGGCTGGCCATCAGCTTGCTTATGTAGCCCAGGCTGGCCTTGAACTCACAGTGGTCCTCTTTCATAAACCTCCCAAGTGCTGGAATCACAGGAATGTGCCACCATGTCTCAGGGTCTTGATGAAGGCTAAGGCTTATGATGTTCTGGGGTCTCTTTAAGGGAAATACAGACAGTTTAATAAGATCTGTAGGTATCTTTCCAGTATCAAATCTTACATACTATAGTCTGTAAATTTCCTTGCCTATTGTAGAGTCAATAGAAGAAGAAGAAGAAGAAGAAGAAGAAGAAGAAGAAGAAGAAGAAGAAGAAGAAGAAGAAGAAGAAATATATATATATATATTCATCCTTCAGATTTCACTATCCTTTATGTTAAAAATTGCATAAAATGGAGGAGCTAGCTCAGCAGTATAAGCATCTACCTGGCAAATGCAGAGTGCTGACTGAGTTTGATCCTTGATACAAAAAAGGAAAAAAAATAACTTAATATAAATGAAACTTTTGGGGCTGCCAAGTTGTCTCAATAGGCTAAGCTCTGCTTAGGCAAGCTCAGGGACTAGGGTTTGATTCTTGGCAACACATGCCACACTGGCCCCAACACCAAACATGTTAAGGGGCCACCAAGACTGGGAGTGGTGGTGTACGCCTGTAATGCCAGTGTAGAGGAGGCTGAAAACTGGACTAAATTATTTTTTTTTCCCAAAAGAAGAGATCAGCCACCAATGAGAAGAAAATTCTTTGCTTAAAATTTTACCTGTCAACGTATTTTCTCTCTTTTTAGTGGGAGTTGTACAAAATACTTTACTGGACTAATCAGGGTGTTGGAAGGGTTTTGCTCTTTTCTGGATGTTTTAGTAACAAATCCATTGGTTGACTTTTTCATCCTCTAGAGGCTGTTTGCTTGCCTTGGCCTGCTGTTCCCTTTGGCTTCCTCACGCTGTCTCATCTTCCTTCTGACTCTTCTTCCATCTTTTCCACATTTAAGAGCACTTATGATTGCGGTGAACTCACCTGAGTAATTGAGGATGAGCTTTCCGCCTCGCAGGGAGCTGACCAGAAACCTTGGTTCCATCCATGGCCTTAATTTCTTTTTTTCCTACAGCATATGATTTATTCCTAGATTCCAGGGATTAAAATGCAGAAATATTTGGAGGACCATTACTTTGACCTTTCATGCCACTTATTTTAGGAAACACGTGCTTCCTGAAAGACAGACCAACTACCTATCAAGAGAAATACCAGTTTTGAGAGGCAAGAGGTGGGAAAAATGTCAACTTATTCTGAGATCAACAAGGATGAATACTACAAAATATACTTTGGACTTGATAAGCAGAAAAACACTCATAGATTTTTCAGAAGTATTTTAGTAACCTGTGGGCTTTGGGAGTCAGATTTTAGATTACTGAGTTGGGCTGGGGAAAATAAAGGCAGGGAGTTTAAATTATGTTTTGAAGTAAGCATAAAGAGAGTTCTATAATAGAGGCAAAAAGATAGTAGGATCCCTAGAAAGTTGTGTGTTTTTGGGAAGATGGAATTATATTTATATGGCAATGTATAGTAGCCTATCAATAAATAGACAAAACTAACATAAAAGTATTCAAGAGAGGTAGAAAAACTGGTAGATCAGTATCTCTGTGCCAAAGAATTGGAGTTGATTGTTCTATCATTCAGTGAACCTTTGTCCAGCTATTAAATATCAAAATATAGTTTGTATAATAATGAAGCCAATTAAATGGGAAGACACTAGTAGCATGGACTTATAAAAACAAGATGTGAAAGCAGCAGAAGAAGGAGGAGGTCGAGAAGGAGAAGGAGAAAGAAAAGCGGAAGAGGCAGCAACAGAAAGAGCGAGGCGGATTAGAACCAATGTCACAAGAGGACAACCTGTGAAAAAAGGGAGCAGGAAACTACTTTCTTTGAGATAGAACAAAGGATGGTGCAGGATCGGGGACAAAAACATGGGGAGGAAACAGTTCAGAGAATTGCATTTAGATGATCTAATTTTATCTATAAGTAGTAGACCTTGGTGCATGAGGACAGTTTGGAGCATAGGACATGGAAAGAACACAGAGGTTTGGGCTACATCCTGGAGGTGAAGAGGAAAGATTTCCCACTTGAAATGAACCACCAGTAACATGGGTAATAGGGAGACATGAGACGGCATGCCTTTAAGTGATGTTGCCAATCTTAAATTTTTCCCAGCAATAATTGGCCACCCGTGAGGTAATCAGAGAAAGCAAAGGGCTGGGTTTCATAAGGTAGGAAAGACAACACTGTGTGGTGCAGCATGAGTGTGAGGATATTAAAGCCCACTGTTCAGGGAACTGTGTGAGTGGTTGATCATGCATCTAGATGGGGTGGAGAGGAATGCAGTCCAGGGTGGAGTCAAGGACTGGGAGAAACAAGGGAGGGCGGAGACTTGGGATAATGTCAAAACATGGCTCAAATGAATGAGTGACAAGATGTGACAGTGACAAGAGGCTGAAAAATGTGGCATTGTTGTTGGCAGAGCACTAAATAGAATATAGATGACAACAGATGCATCAGCGCCTATGGAGCTATGGTGCAAGAATGCTCGGGGTACACGCCAGTGAATGCTGAAGGAGCGTGGGGCTCTGCAGAAATGTTACACTTATGATGGACGGATGTAATATTGGACAGCACAGACGACACAGATTTAAAAAAGAGATTATTGAAAAACAGCAACTCACAATCATATGGAAGTCATTGTTAGGGGCAAGAATGATGTTGGCTCCTTTTGATCACAGAGTGTTTTAGAATAACAGGCAAATACACATTTAAGCAACCAGAATATAATGCGTACTGAATTACAGAGTGAGCCTATAGTGGAAAGCGTGTGAACTTCACAGTCTCATGAGAAATACACAGTATGTATGGTGGAAAAGTATATGCTCATTAGAAGCGCCATAAAAATGTGAGCACAATCCTCAAATATTCTTGCTTCACTGCATTTGTGTCTGATATCTTGAGTGGGGAGCACTGACTCATTGCCTGAAGAATTCTTTTAAAGCATGTGCTAGATCAGAGTCTGCTTTTTGTTAAACATATTTTTTTTTGTTACACTTGAAATGAAATCTAGATTTCTAAGCAAGGTCTGAAGGACTCTACAAGATGACTTTGCACACTTCCCCAAACTTGTCTTCCTCTGCCTTCCCAGTCCAGCAACCCTGGTTCTTTTTGCCCATCAAACCCTCAGTCTTCTAAGGGGATAAAACAAGGAATTCAAGTGTATTATGTAGATGTACTAACTTGACACAAGGAGTGTAACCATAATGTACCACATACATGTGCTATAAAAGAAAAGAGAAATGTAGATATAAACAAAACAAAACAAAACAAAACAAAACAAAACAAAACAAACCTCGGTCTTCTGCACACTGCAGGCCCTGACACCTGCTCTCCCATCATTTCCCGTGCTCCTCCTGGCTTCTCTCAGTCTCCTCTCTTCTCCTAGAGAAGCCATCCTTTGTCTTTGATTCCTCTGCCCTGCTCTCCAAATCCCATTCTTCAGTGACACCTTCCATTTCAGACTCTTAAAACATTGTCTCAGCTCCGTGTTTCCTTTGCTGTCTCTGTCACCTCCCAAATCACTTCAACCTGTCACCACCTCTTGTCTGCAGCAATAATTCACATTGTTACTTTAGAAGATGTCTGGAAGTTCACCTGTCTCATTCCTAAGAAGGCTAAACAGGAAAAGTGTAAAACAGAATCAGGTCTGATTCTGGAGGGACTTCCCTAACCACGGCTACCGGCTTGGGCTTAGATGGGGACATACCTGGGCTTTGCACACTTACTTTCCTAGCAGAGCAGAGTGCAAGTACAGATCATAGAATATGCACACTTATTAATATATTTCAATATGTTCTCAGTACATTTAAGACACAGGGTTGTCCATTCAACAAGATGTTCTAGTACTTTTGTGTCAAATATTACAAATATCCAACATCTAGCTTCTCATTTCCTAACTTTGTGGAGTTGGACTAGTGCTCATGCTCCTGATGTGTCGATGTTCTAAACAAATGGAAACAGTGCCTACTGTGAAGTGATGAAAGATACTGTAAGTGCTCAGAAGTCTGCTGGGTCCTTTCCGGACATTCAATTAAAGCTACTTTGTTTTTCTCAGATTTTGCCTACAAGGCAGAGATGAAAATTTCAGAGTGTGATATTGGGAGTTTTGAATTATAGTCATCAGTAGTATAAAGCAGCTAACTCCAAATTCAGCCCCCGTATCCTATAAAACAGAAAAATTGCTTGGTCGTTTTCAAATACTGAAGAGCATTATACACGTTGCTTTTTTTTTTTTTTTTCTAACCTTGCTTTGTGTTTCTTTTCAGTTACTATATGTTTGCAACATAGAATGAATGCTTTAATCTTGGAGAACTGTGATGTATACACATCACATCTGAATCCTTTTTGCTCACGTTTCCTTCCCCTCCATTCTGCCTCCATTCCCAGGTCCTCTCCTTACCTCCACGAAGTCTGTATCTTTATTTCATGTCATCTATCTTTCCTTTTGTTTTTAACTTTTTATACTCGGGGTTTCTCACGTAAGTGAGAGCATGTGATGTGAATTTGAATCATTCTACAAATGATTCAAATCTATCCTGGGTTATTCTTTGTTATATTCTTTATTCCTTCATATGTTAAAGGGGATATAGGCTACTTCCAAGATTTAGTTGTATCACTGTAATACGATGCTTTTAATTCTGTTAGGAAGATGCCTAGATGAGGAACACCTGGCTCAAGTAGAATATTTATTTTTAGTTTATTGAGAAATTTCCACACTGAGTTTCCTAGCAGTTTCAGTAGTTTCTTTCTACATCTCAAAGAATTGCTGGAAGACTCTGAGAGGTCATTGTCATATGCAACATAAACAGTGTTCTGGGGTTAGGGCATAAGGACACAAGCCCTATGTGGACTCGTCACGTGTCTTCTGGCATTTGCCTCGCATACCTCACTGTATGGTTAAGCTTTCATCAAGAAAGATGAACCAAGACTCCCCTTGGACATACCTGAGTTTCAGTAGGTGATTTTTGCTTTAAACAAACACTGATTTGGTTTTGTTTAATGTATTTTGACTTATATTTTCTTCTTTTAAATAATGATGTGGGGTTGTCAATATAACAGGTGAGGGGGTTTGTGGAGAAGCGCCAGAGTTTGAGGGAGAAACTGCAACCTGTGTGATATAAACATCTCCTTTGGCCGCTTCAAGGAATGTCAATGAAATTACATCACCCTATGCTAATTTTGGAAATTGATTTGTGTCCTTTCATATGTCATGATGTGGAGTCAGGCTGCAGGATACCATGAAATTCAATAATAAGAGCAACTGGAATGACAAATGCTGTTTATAAAAAGAACCTTAAAACATGGGTGGCTTATTTCACACAATGTGAAAGGAAACTAAGAGGTATTTGCGTGGAGGTGGGCAAAGAGATAAGGGGGAGAAGGACAAAAAGGAAGAGCGTTAACAGGATTGAAAATCTCAAGAAACATTACATGTACGTACCAATCCCCAAAGGAAGTCCACTATTCTACATTACCAACATGTGCTTCTGAAAATTGTGTGTGATAATTAGCTGTATGCTGTTATTCTTCACTTCAAAATTTTAACTTTGCAGAAAAAACTGAAGCTCAGAATGTTTGTATGAGTTATACAAACAGTGGTATTTACCCTACTTTCTGGAGGTTGTAGGAAGACCACATAAAATGTGAATACTTGACTTAGGCCCTGGCACACAGCAAGCATTCGGTGTGTGCTGCCAGTTATGATTGCTTTTGTTCCACTTCTGCTATTTCTACTGTTGCTTATAGCTGAAGATTGATGTGGTCATTGCTGTTTGGGGTTCTTTTTTTTTTCCAGAACTGGGGATTGTGAACCCAGGCTCTTGTGCTTGCCGGACAAGTGCTTATTCTATTGAGCTATCTCCCCAGAGCCTTTGTTGAGTTCTATATGTTTTATTTATGTGTATGTCAACTTCTTTATCCATGCCTGCTAAGTTTTCTGTCATTATTTCTGTGAAACACTTTTTATGGCATTTGCACTGTCTTCACTTTTCTCAGTAATATCACTCAATCTTATGTTATTTTCTTTGCTTGATCTTGTAGATGTTGGATTGATATTTCATGCTCTCTTGCTATTTTTAAGATTTTTTTCACGATCACTAGCTGAAATTCTGTCTTTAACATTTGACATTCCATCCTCTTCTTCATTCAATATGTTGCATAGAGTTCAGTGTGTGGGGGGGTTTAATCTCTTTGATTTCTATGTGGATCTGTTTTGTGGATTCCATTTCTTTCCTTTGCTGTGCATTTTTTGTTTCTATCATTTTTCTAAGGTCGTCTATTCTTTTAGCTGTGCCATCTGTAATATCATTGATTTTAGCACCATTTTTTTTTTTTTTGTACCTGAGAGATCACTTTCTCTATAGCCTTTTCAACATTTTTTCACTTTTGTTGCTATCATTTCAGAGAATTCCAGTGTCTAACTTCCAGTTTCGTCTATCTCATTGGGTTCAGAGCTTGTCTTGGGCAGGCTGAGGGTTTGGAGTTACATTTCTTTCTGTGTGTGTTTTTTTTTTAATTTTATTTTATTATTAATTTTATTAATTTTGATGAGAAAGAAATAACAGTGAGACAGTTTCAAAACATGTTAGTAGGACAGTTACAATAATTACTACATTGCATATTGTTGTCTTCATAGTAGTTGTTCAGAGTACAAGATGCAGACATGGTATCTTTTCTAAACACTATTAGTGCAAATCTTTGTGTAATACTAAAACCATGCTTGGAATATCTATCATTCTACTTCCATGTCTTATCATATTTTATTTTCTATGTTTAACTTTATTCCATTTTTATACTGATGCTTGCTGATTTCTTATGATAGGTAGCTGTATTGAGGCTAGTAATGAGGCTTGCCTAGGAGATTTCCACTTAGGGGTGTCCTCTAGATGTAGGTGATTCTTTACAGCTATCCTAAGATCCTACGTTCCCAATTTGTAAAGGATGCAGGGTCACTATTTGTCTCAGTACCCAGTCTTTTGTTCTAAGCTGTGGTGGTGATTATGACCCCATATAACCATAGCGCTTTCATACAGGGAATAAAAACTGATTATAACGTGTATGACAGCCTGGCTAATATAGTACATATTAGTATAAACAATAATTTCAAGTATCACTTAGCTACCGACAAACTATGGTAAACATTAACCTGCTGCCCCCAACCACAGGAGCAAACTCTAAAGTTATATAAGAATATCAAACATACACCATGTACTTGTATGCATTGGTTTTTCCCCTTAGAGACTGGTTTCACCCTTTTGGAGGGAGCAGTGGAGTTATGAAGTCAAATATAGTGGAGTCAAAGCTGTCCATCAAAGGATGACTACTCAAGTTTTAGGAAACTGGGAGACATAGAAGGTAAAGAATAAAATAGAATGTGAAGGAGTAATGAGAAAGGGAAGAGACAATGTTTATTCACTTGAAAGTTCATATTTAAGAAGTAGTTAAGGAGAGAAAGAAGATCAATAAAAAAATATAGAACCAAAGTAAGAAACCTAAACAGTGCAAAAAGGAAGAAAGATAAAGAAAATAAAAAAGGAAATTACAAAAGAATAAAAGAAAGATAAAAAGGAGACCAGAGAAAGAGTGGAGAAGAATCATCTCCCCACCAAACAAAAATAGCCATAAAATGCAAAACAAAAGATGACATCCAAGCAGACAGGAAGGGGATAGCCAATCAGATAAGAGAGAACAAAGTACTGAAGTAAATCTGGTGTTTGCAGTGCTGTGGTAGTGTCCATGCCAGATCTCAGAAATGTGCTGTGGAGTCCAGCCAATTTTGCCACAGAAATCATTCTGGGTATGGAGCTGACCTCGGATTCTGGAGGTGGGGGTGGTGACTGGACTTCTGTTGGTGGGGTTCTCCAGACCCCAACTGTAGGCTTCTGGCTGCTACTTCAGATACTTCCATGTTGATGGTTTTACCATTACTCTGCCTTCCAAAGATAGAAAGTGTGTGTCTACGTGCTGGGTCCCAGTGTTCTGGTTGGTGCCTGAAGAACTATATGGTTGAAGACTATTAATCTAATGGTCTTTCTGATACACTTTCTTTTTCTAACTGCTATATAATTCTTATTTTCAAAGCTATCATTGATCTTGTATCGGAAATTTGATTCATACTCATGAAAATAAATATGAGCAATATTATTAAAAGACTAAAACAAAAACACTTCGATGTAAAGTGATCCCAACAATGGTTAATTTATCATTTACCAATGAGATAGTTCATAATTCACATAGCTATCAAATTCTATCACATTTAATACCTTAAAATGATTCTTGCCCTAAATCAAGCATTTGTTAGGATTTGGTTAAGTAGTATCGTACCTGTTCGTGCTCATTCATTTTTTTTTTTTTTTTATCAGAAAATCTTTACTGATCACCTTTTAGATGATAGATACAATTCTAGCTAGTATTCAGTAGAACTCTATTGTAAGGGATGGGAAAACATAGGGTTATTTACAAATCATAAATGTAAAAGACCATGCAAATAATGATAAAGTGCCCTATTAACAAGAGATTCATGAGCTATAATAGTTTAGAATCATCTGTAGTTAATCGCTAATCTTCCTGGAAGAGGGAGCTATACACACATAGCTTTCAGGTGGTAATGGGTATCAAACAGGAAAATGAACACCTGGGTTCTTCCCATGCTTTTCCTCTCATGAATTGAGTGATAACAGACATTTATGCTCATGTCTAGTAGTGGGAAAGTACATGTTTCTCTGGACATTTACCTAACCCTATAATTTTTGAGTCACAGTATCTTTTTAGTTTTTAAAGTATATTTTAGCTTTTATAGACAATTCCAAATAATTTTCCAAGGTGGATATATTAATGTACATTCCTACCAACACTGCATGGGAGTGCTGTTTACACCCTTGCAAAAACTGTGACCTTTAGCAGCATAATTTGTAATAACAAGATCCTGGAAACAGCCTAAATGCCCATCATCTGAGGAAAAGGTACAAAAGGTGTGGTATTTTTATACAATGCTGTACCATTCAGATATAAAGAAGGATAAACTTGAAACATTTATAGGAAAATGGATACAACTTGAGTCCATACTTATAAGTAAAATAAATCAGTCCTGTATGTGCAAAAAATGTGGCCTTGTCAGCATTCACAATTTTAGCTGTTCTCTTTGGCACATAGAGTTCAGTCAGATCTTATGGGAGATGTTCAACTTTCTGTAAAATGCATTCTGAAATGACATTTTTATT
Organism: Myocastor coypus; assembly: GCA_004027025.1. Lineage (NCBI taxonomy): Eukaryota > Metazoa > Chordata > Mammalia > Rodentia > Myocastoridae > Myocastor > Myocastor coypus. Next base: position 11,836 of record PVJA010010582.1, on the reverse strand, counting down.
CCTGCTATTTTTAGTCACAGGGAAGTTTCTCTCAGTCCTGGCTCTGTTGGGGAGCTTGGTGTTCATGGTCAAAGTACGATTCTTTCTGTCTGGCTTGGTTGTGACCTCTGATTTGAGCTGGATTCTTGCTCTTATGGTTTAGTTCTTCTAGTGTAATTCATGGGCCAGAATGGCTCTATTATTTCACTCATAAATTCTAGTAGCTATTCTGAGCTTTATTTAACTCTGATAATTTTTTTTTTTTTTTTCTCAGGCTGTTTAGGTATATACCTCTTATAGACTTCGGATTTCAAAATAAATATTTTTAAAATTTCCTGATCATTTTTAGTTTTTTTATTGCTTAATTCACAAATCTACTACTTTTCTTACTGTTGATCTTTTGTTTGTTATTTAAGTTGACATCCTTCCTAAAACTTCCCTTTTTATGAATTTTTGATTCAAACGTCCTATCTCTTCTTAACTATGTCAAGAAATTCCTCCACATCATTGCTTAACTATTTTCCTAATGGTTATGATAATCTGGTAACACTCAGGCTGGTTTACATATTGCTCCTAGATGACAACTGTGTAATACTGGCTTCATTTTTTTCTTAAATTTCTTCTCCCTTAACAAGATACTTTCCCCCTTCCCCTTTCTTCCTGCCTTTTCTCCCTCCTTCCTGGAATTCCTCACTTGTCTTTTTTTTTTTTTTTTTCTTTTTATTCCAGAATGTCATCAACTCACTCTCATCCTATCTTTTTCCAAAGTCTTTTCTATATATCAGGATAGAAAGAGTGAAATTTAATCTTACAAAATCCATCTTTCAGCAGAGTTATGCTTGGATTATGAAAAACCAAAGAACAGCACAATATTTGGAGCACAAAAGAAAGAAAAAGCCAGCTGTCTCAGCTGGCAGCTATAGGCAGACACTGAAGGAGTAAGCTGACCTGAGATCTACAAGGTCCTGTGGGACAGCTCCTTCGAGCCACCTGCTTCAGCAGGTCAGGAAGAGAAGACTAGCAGCAGGGGCTTCCTACAGTTCTCTTCTATCCAAATTTTTAAAGGCTGGTGGTGAGTGCTCTTTTCTCTTGGTAGTCTAGCTGTGCATATAGCTGTGTAAATTCCAACTTGAAGTAACATTTTTTAAGCTCAAGTTGGGTTAGCTGTTGAAATAAATTTCAATAGTTCAATAGAGTAAGTCTTCTTAAAAAACAAAACAAAACAAACAAACAAACAAACAAACAAACAAAACCCCGTTATGGTTTGGAGCTAATGGAAACAAGGGTGTGTATTGGGGATGTTGAGAGATTCTGTTCCAAGGAACTTTTTTCAAGGACTAAAGTGAAAGGAAGTTCTGCCATCTTTGGTGTGGCTTTGGGAAGATGTGGACTTTGGCATCCAGCTGGGAGATGAGGAAAATAAATCAAACAAAATGATGTCATGCATGCAGTCTAGACTGACACATCTCAATTCCTCCCAAATCCCACCAGCCAACCACAAGGGGCAAGAGAGTCTCCTTTTATCTGGCTAAAGCTTTAGGTGATGGTGTTCCTCATAGTTCCAAAATCAGATCTCTTCATCTATTCATCCCAGAGAGTTCTTATCTATTCAAGTATTTTGACATTTCTGTCTGCATCTGGGTTCCCCTCCTGGAATTTCCTTCACCTTTTGTTCTCCCTGTGAGGACCCTGCAAAGCATACATGATGCCACTTTCGTGGATTGTTCTTGAGTGTCCTTTGACACCCCCAGCTCTTTGAATCTAATTTTATAGTACATAGAGATTATGTACAGTTACTTGTTTCTGCGTTTTCTTCCTGTATCATGTGTTTTAAACCAAAGAAAAGCACTTTGAATCCCTATTTGAGTCCTTAATATATATAGTGTTGATTAAATATTTTTGAAGTAATTGGTAGCAAGAATATGGATAAATTTGTATAGCTGATCAATAATTGTAGACATTGTCTCAATTATAATTTCTATTCATGTAAAGGAAAACCTCTTTCAGAAATATCCATGATTGGTATACAATAGATATTTCAAAAATGAATGGGCTGAAAATAATTAATAGTTTCTATAATGAGTTTGAGTCACAGACTAAAATTATGTGTCCATAACTCTTTCTACAGTTTACAGTTGCACAGTTGTCTTTCATTCCAGTGAGTCCCTGAGAAGCTGCACATTTATTGCTGATCTTCCAAGCCCATAGATCTCCTGTCGTGTTCATCTGCTCTCACATGCACTTCATCTTTTTACCTCACGTTTGTTTCTTTCCAAATCCAGCCTCCTTCCTCTAATTTATTGCCACCTTTATTGAACTTCCAAGAGTGTGACAGCAAGAAGTGGGAAGTGCATGGAAGAACGGACATTTTCCTTCCATAAATTCCAGTTCCTGAGCCCTCTTCTCCACCCCAGGCTGTGATTTTTTAACACATGTTACAAGCATTGGTTTACTGGGGCAAAAAGTCACCAAGAAATATAATTGTGACACAAAGCATGTCTATAGTTTGTCTAGGGACTATTATCTTTTCTCTGAATTAGTGCTAGGTCAATACCTTAGTAAGTTGTCAGGGTCATTGAGTTGAGGTGACGTCTTTGTAAGCAAACATTTTTTCCAGTTTCACTAGGAAGTCTGATTGTTGATGGGAGAAGTGGCACACAAAGAGATAAAGGCAAGTTATTTGGTTGCAATAATTTTATATATCTGAGATGCTTATACTAATAATTTTGCCTGTGCAAAATTAATAGAATTAATTTATGTAGTTCTGAAATTCTGATTAGTGTCATTTTCACATCATGCATTGTTCTGTTCATTTGCATTACTGTTTTGGCTTTTAATTGCAACTTACCTTTTTTTTTTTTTTTTTTTGTCTTTGTGAGGCAGTGTCTCGCTATGCAGCTCAGGCTGTCCTTGAGCTCACTTTGTCATCGAGGCTACTCTCAGACTCACAGGTATCCTTCTGCTTCAGCCTCCTGAGTTCTGGTATCACAGGCATGAACTGCCATGCCTGGATAATTGCACTTCATCTTAAGCGGTTTTTTGCTGCTTCTGTGGTTATAGTTGCACACTTATTCACTCATTCTATACATATTTAATGGACACCTACTATGTCTAGGTCATTATAGCTTTTTGACACAGCAGGGGATAAGGTCCCTGAAAGAACTGGCTTTCTAGTGGGAAAGGCAAGAGAGGCAGGAGGCAGCCATTACATCTCCAATAAATATAATCAACAAAACAGTAAAGCTAGTTAAATTGAAAAAAAAAGGAATAGTTTCGTGAGAATGATTGAGGAGATTCTTTCTAATGAAGTGACATTATATAGTACACTTACTTAGTCGTGCAAAAAACCAATAGACAATGTTCCAAGCAGAATGACCAGCAAGCAAAAAGGACCTGGATCCAGAATGAGATTGTGGGGCTGGGAAGATGGGTTGGCTGTCTAAGCACCTGCCTGGTAGCACAAAGCAGTTCCATCCCTGTTACTGCATGCTGTGCCGGCACTGAAACTGGGCATGGTGGTGCATGCCTGTAATCTCAGTGCTGGAGAGGCTGAGAGAAGATGATCTCTATAGGTCTGAACTGCATAGCAAGACCATGTATCAAAGAAGTAAATAATTTTTTAAAAATAATGATTTTGTGCAAACTTAAGTTGCTAACCATCTACAAGAGAAGCTTAATGGTATTATCACCCTATAAGACAGGCAGTTGAACTTAACATAACTATCTGTCTGAATGTCAAAAGCCTTAGATATAATATGGAATAGGTATTTTCCAACTATCATTGATATTCTAAACTTTAAATCTTTATAGAATGTGAAAACAACAATTACACATTTTTACACAGAAATTTAGAAATCTAACTACATACAATATTGTAGCAGGACAATTCTGTGACATTTTTTTCTTGTTTCTTGTTTTCTTTTATTACCTTTTTTTAAGCAAACAGTTACATGAGAGAGAGTATAGCAATAATTGATATGATATTAGAAGCAGTGTGCATTTAGAATGATAGATATTGCAAGCATGGTTTTAGCATTACATATTGCTGTCAGTGTAGTAGCTTAGTTCACAGAGATCAGCATATATGGTTAGTCAGGGAGAGAATTCTACCAATTATCTGCTGTTTCAAAAGCTTGATGGAGTTTCTTAGGACCATTGCCTTACCCATATAGCGTACAGAGAAAAAGAGGGCTATAAAGATAGCCAATATTTTGGCCCTAGCCCTTCAAGGTCAGTGAGGACTCATGACATAAGAGAAGTCATACTATAACATCCTGTAACTCAATGGTGACCCAAGTTTTCTGTTCAAGGAGATTATGGGGCTATAGAGGAAAGTGATTGGTGATGCACAGTGCGCCTAAGGAAAGTCAGCTAGAGAGAAAACATTCTCTCAGGCTTTTGTAGAGAGCAAACTGGTCAAGCAGTGGCCATGAGACATCCAGATGGCTGGCACAGACAAAAGATCTAATAACCTGTACTACAAAGCTGTATGTGGTTTCAGGGTAAGTCCTGAGGGGATTTGACTGACCTTGTCAAAAGAAAGTTCGATTTTTTGTTATATGGATTTTTCTTTACCTTGATCTTAACCATATAGCATAAAACCCTAACCACAAGGTATAAAAAGTAAAGTCATAGTAATATTCTGAGATGTAAAAGGGTCAAGTCAACAGCCTCTGATATTGCCAGTTGTGCTGATAATTCACTCCTCTTATGGATTATTGTACTATATATATTTTTCTCTTATATCAATGAGAAGATTTGTACTTATAGTATTTAGACAAGATATCATGTCTGCATCTTGTACTCTGAATAACTACTATGAAAACAATAATATGCAATGTGTTAATTATTGTAATTATCCTACTAACCTGTTTTGAAACTGTCTCATTGCTATTGCTTTCTCATTAAAATTAATAAAAAATAAAGAGTTTCTGGAAGAGGTGGGAGGCCTGCAAGGCTAGAATTGAGTTAATGCACACCAGCTTGTATGTGCACACCTTTATACTTTATCTAGTCTTTCATAACCATTTGCATCTTTATTTGCATCTCCCACCAAAACAGTCGTTGTTTTCACTTTATACATGAAAAAAGTAAAGTTTACAGTTTCACTAATGACTTTTCCGAAGTGGTAGTGCTTGACTTAGATTCTGGCTCTTTGTACTCTGGGAACTTTCCCCATATTTCAGAGAATGGTATCATAAATATCGCTGGGACTTTGGAATACGTTGAGGAGATTAAAAAGTCAGTAAAATTACTTCCAGGCAAGAGAGGACACCAAAGGATCAGAGTCATCATGAGATATCACATTAAAAGCCTAGATTTAGTGGCAGTATAAAGATGTTTGGCTCTTTCCAGGGTTTCCTTGGACAGTGGGATAACTTTTAGAAAGTAAGCCTGTCAAAGGATAAACTTCCAACAGGTTAGGGCAGATTGCCCAAGTAATTAGGGAGCTAGTCTCCAAGGCTCACTTTGACACTCTGTGTACATCTGATCTAGAAAGGAAGCTCAGTGACAACATTTTGTCTGGGGTAGGAGCAGACCCTGATGCCCACTCTCATGTTCAGGGAATTTTAGAGTAGGATGAATTCTTAGAAATCTTTATATCCCTCTGCGCTTGTTAGTTAATAAATAGAAAAACACAGGTGCTAGGAAGACACACATGGACAGAAGCCAACTTGGCATATGGCTGTGATTAGTGTTGTGGCATAATAAGGCTTGGTCCCTCCACTGATGAAGGGTACAATCCAGAGGAAAATTAAACACATCACTGCACAATTGCAGTAAAACCGGTATGAAGGAGACATGTAGGGATCAGTATAGAAAAAAGTAGGCTACAAAGTTGTTCTTATTTTGTACTATCTTGTGGAGAAAATCTTATAGACCTATCTCTGTTGTTGTTGTTTTGTGTATGCGTGTGTGTGTGTGTGTGTGTGTGTGTGTTCGCGTGCGTGTGCGCACGTGGAGAATTGAACTCAAGACCTCATACTTTCCAGGCAGGTATTGTGCCACTGAGCTACATCCCTTGCTCTCTATCTCTATTGAAGGAAGCACTCCAGTTGGCAGGATATTCCTCCACTGATATTTTTTTGGGAGACTTATTGTTTGGATTTAGATTGAGAATGTTTACCTAATGGTCAGAGGTAGGGTTGTGGCAGGTGACCTGATCATGAGGGTCGTATATGTGGCTTGCCGCTAGGAGGTGGAGCCTGGCTGGCAAAGGCAGGGCACTGGTAGTGTGACCTTAGAGGACCTGTAGCCCTCCCTGGCTCCTCTGTCACTCTCTCCGCTTCCTGGCCACATGCTATGAATGGCTGTTCTCAGCAGTGGGCCCTTCTGCCTTGCCATTTCTGTCTCTGAGTCTTTCAGCCATGGGCTGACACTTCTGAAGCTGTAAGCCAAAACAAACCTCTGCTCCTTTAAATTGTGTGTCCAGTATTGTGTCCTAGTGATGAGTAACTGGAGCACAGTGACACTTGGAAAGTGTTGGATAAATTCTGGCAGTTCTTTGGGTAGCTATCCGTGTGTCACAAGAATGGAGTTCTGTGGTTGAGGAATGCAGATTCACATAAGGGACACTTTTATTGTCATAAAACTCAGATGTGGGTACCTACGGATGGTGTTAAGATCACCAGAGGCTGGAGAGGTAGCTCGGTAGTCTAAATGCCTGCCTGGCAAATGCAGTGACCCGAGTTCAATCCCTGGCACCACATGCCATTCCAGCCCTGCCTCTGGTGCGTGGAGTAGGCCACCGAAATAGGGTGTGTCATGGAAGCCTGTAATTCCAGCGCTAGGGAGGCTGAAAAGAGCTTCACCGTGGACCCACTATAAGTCTAAACTGTGTAGTGAGACTCTGTACCAAATAATAAATAAAAGATTAAAAAGAAAGAAGAAAAGATTATCAGATATTGTAATATTTAGGATGTGTGTGTGTGTGTAGTGGTTGGAAAGATGAAGGTTAAACAGGTGATTTGAGATGTTTATTTTAGTTGCAGAACTTAAAAAAAAATCATTTTTGGTGGTTAATTATTACTTGGAAATGAGATAGAGATTGCAGCTTCTGAAGTCACACAACCAAGAATTTGTTAGGCATGAACATAAGTTGATACTTAGTAAACAAAATTTCTTTTCAGTTTCACATAATTCTTTTTAAATAAGCCTTTTCACTATGAAACTTAGATAATGATATCTCAGAACATGGAAGCCCAGCAGTTACCATTTGTGACCTAGATGTAGCTACTCTGAAGCTCTTTCAGAGTTTGTGTTCCTGTTACAGATCCTTTCAGCTCTTGCCCTGTTCTTCCATTTGGACATTTTCCTTACTCTTCCAACTCAACTCTCCAAATCATTGCCTGGGTGAGTTCCTCAATGCCCAGTGCCAAGGAGCAGGCTCTGTGCCAGACACTTTGGGACACGTTGGGCTCTGCAAGCCTGACGCCATCCTTATGGTGAATGGCAGGCACTCTAGCCCTGTTCTCACCCCTACCAAGACAGTTACTAAACTTTACCATGACACCAAAGAGGAAAAGAGAGGGTAACTTTTATTAAGATTATAGAATGGAAATAGAATGGAAACCACATCTCAGTTGATCTCACAGTATATAGGTGGGCTCTCCTCACTGTGTTCTAGTAGCTGGCTTCTTCTGAGGTGAAAAATTGTCTTCAAGCTGAGAGATGTCTCAGGTGAATACCTATAGAGCCAATGCTCATTATTTGTTGGATCCATGGCTTTGAATTCGCCCACTTGCTGAAATTTATTAGTAGCCTCAAAATCGATCCCTGTAGTCCTTCCATGGCCATCTGAGGACATCTGAAAAGCAGGAAACAGCCTGAGTCCACTGATGTGCGTGCTCCTAGCTGAGATCAAATCATAGCAAACAAAGGGATGGTCTGTCTTCTCGTTTTAGATCTTGTACTGTAAACAGCTTTCCTTTGTACCTTCTATCTGGGTTAAGCTGTTTGTGTTTTGGGGATTATTTGTTAGTGATTTTAGTGTCCAACATGCCTCCTAAATGTGGTCTTTTTTGTGATACAGGGGATTGAACTCAGGGCCCTGTGCTTGCCAGGCAGGTGTTTACTCTACTGAGCTATCTCCTCGGCACCAATAAACGTGATCCTGAATTATTGCCTGTTGTTCTTAAATCCAAAAAGGCTATGATTTGTCTAAAAGAGCAAAACCATGTGTGAAACCAACATAAGTGAGTGAGGAGCTATGATGCTGGCTGTGAGTTCAATGTTAATGAATTACCAACCCATGTTAGGGAAGGTATTCTCTAACGGAGACATAGAGAGTAAGGTTGGTAAAAATGTGAGTAGACACTGACAGGAAGCTAGCCTGGATTTCCCATAGGAACAATGGTTCAGTATTTGCTAATCCAGTGTTTGTGGTGAGTTTATAGAATATAGCTAGAATGAATAATGAGAATTGACTTTTTTATTAGCACCTAAAAGGAGTAATTTATAAATCTATTTACAACCACATTAAGCACATTTTGGAATGAGAACTGTGATATTTATACAATCTCTTCTAATGAATAAAATAAATATAGTCACACATTGCTTAATGAATGACTGAAACAGCTACAATGTCAGTAGGCAATAAAATCTTATTGGGTCATTATTGTGCATGTGACCTGTTGTGGATGAAAACACTGTTATGCAGCAAGTAACGACACAAGTTTTTTTTTTTTTTTTTTTTTAAATAAAATAATCATTTACAACTCATTAGAGCCTATTTACCTCCATTCAAATGTATTTTCTCCTTGTGCCACCAATTTTCAAGTTCCAGGTAAGGAAACAAAGGTAAGCTGCCTCTTAATCGGTCCCTCATTTGTGGAGAACAAGGCTGTTCCACTTACGCCAGCGCTCTGTGAAACATTCATAATTCATAGATGCGGCCATCGGAAAAGATTTCCCAGAATTGTCACAAAATTCTGTCAGCTCCTGCTGTGATGAGAAAGTCCAGTCTTGTGAATATGATTAAGTTGCAGTGGAATCTGAGGAAGCCATAGAGAGCTGCTGTAGCCGTCTTCACGCTCTTAGGATGTGGCGTGTGAAGGCAGTTGGTTCTGACAGAGGATCTCATGGCATTTTTTTACTCAGTGTGAGATGTATTTGAGAAGCAGTGTATGAAAACTTTGACCTTTGCTTTATTTTTTTTCTTATTGTTGATTTAGAAGATTAGAGGCATTCTAAAGTCTTTTTCCTCTGAGTGTCTTCTCATATATGCAGCATAAAAGGTTCAAAAAGAATTTGACATACATTGTAGAAGCATAAATCAGCTAAGGGTAGGATATTTGCAAATTGCTCTTCTCTTTATAATTTCATCTCATTAGGGAAGAAGGGACGGGTGGGTGGACTAACAGTCACAGATCAGGAATTGTGTTTGCTTTCTCAAGAGTTGAAGATCTTTCATTATGAAGCCCCTTTCTGAGAAAACGATGCAGGCTTTTATTATGCATAAAATTCTCTTCTGATTAATTTTCACAGCTTACTGAGAATGTGTAAACCAAAATTAGAAACTGCTTAGCTTTTACATTTTACTGACAGTTTTAGTGTAAAAAAAAAAGAGGGTCTCAAAACAATTTTTATTTTCTTAGTGCATGAACATAAAGTCTGAAGCAGATCTATAAAATGTACTCAATTAGTCAAGTGCCCAGTAGATGTGACAGGTTGAGAGTGAAGGAATATAGTCCAGGGCTGCAAGGGTAGGAGAGATTCCATCAAACCACTGTCAGTGAAGCTTGCTTCCTACATATAAATACCTCAAGTAGCCTCTGTTCTACCACTGGCATTTTCTGAGGCTGTGGAGGGTAGGCAATACTTTCTGAACATGTAATAGTGATACGGACAATAAAGATTTGCAGTTACTTCATATGTCATATTGTGTCATTCTTGCAACAGTTCTATGTATGGATTAATAAACAACTAGTCAATGCTTTGCATGACTGTTTTAAAATGATTTTTATTATAGCAACATACCCGTGGCGTACCTGTGTCATTTTAACCATTTTAAGAGTACAGTAGCATTTATCACAGATAAAGTATATGCAACAACAAGCACTGGCCAGTTTTAGAAATTTTTGTTTCCAAGTAGAAATTCAAAACTCATTAAACAATAACCTCATCTTCCTCCCCTAATCCCTGGTCACTTTAATTCTACTGCATGTCACTGTGAATTTGCTCCTTCTGGGTATCTCATTTAAATTGACTCCTATAATACTTTATTTCATTTTTTCATACTCTTTAATCCGTTTTTAGCAATTACTAGAATTCCATTGATCTTTAAATTTTAATGAAAAATGAATTTTGCAAGACCTGCTAGTGTTCCTGGTGTTATCCAAGGCCTGCCGCTTCTAGTGGCCATGTTCATGTTTGCTGCTTCCTGGTGGCCTGTGTGCTCTGGAAGCTCCATCCCTTTACTCTGACTCCTGGCCTCCAGACAGGACAATGTCTTTTTTGCTTCAAGCTCAAATTCTAAACTTGACATTTAAACCATTACTGTTGCACCATGTTATAAATATGTAATAATTAATAATCTGTACTAATCACTAGAAATTAGCAAACCCAAAAGTCTTGTGAAATAGTGTAACAGTGAGGTCCTTAAATGGTGCATCTAATGGAAGTGTCTAACAGTATGCCAAAGGAGGTGTCACGGGGCTCTGCACAAAGGACAGACCCTTTTGACTTACACTCATCAGGTGGTGACTCTTCCGGCAACATGGAAGAAGTCCTACTCGTCTTTTTCATAAAAAGCAGAGAACACCAAAGTAAATCAAGGATATTCTATAATTAACCAAGTGGACAACCAATGTATCTCAGAGTATATCTAAAGGATAATCTTAAGGGTACTCAAATATTAAAGCTATATAATTGAACAGATTTATAAACAAAACTAAAAACTAAGGGTCCAGGGACAATGTAAGGACAAAAAGTATATCGTGGCAGGACCAGAAGAGGATTATCTTGACCTTAGTGACTAAGATCTCAAATAAGTTTCCAGTATGTAAGAATTTTTAATGCTTACATTTTTTCACCTTTTTAATTTTTTTGATCTAATTTGTATGCTTAGATCTGGTAAACTGAAAGTCACAATATGCAATATAGCAACCATTGTTTAATTATTATCATTCTAAAGAGAAATCTCGTATCATTTCTAATCTTGTACTACTTTTTATTCTCTTTAAAATTTAAAAGTTATTGTTTTATCGAAAAAGAATTATAACTTGATTTCAGCGAAGTAATAGAGTATTCTCAATATTGGATACTAATCTGGGCTTTATGTAGCAAATGTATTTTAATTCTGTAGGGTTAACTCAGTAATTTCCTCTGTGTATTTCACTGTATTCAGGAAGTCCAAAGTTATTTAATTCCTCTAGGTGTGTGGTTCTCAAACTTCAACATGCTTTGAAATCACTCAGAGGGGTTGTTGAAACTTAGATCTCCAAGGCCCATCTAGCCCCAGAAAGACTGATTCAGTAGGTCTGGCTCAGGCCTGGGATTGGTTTATCTAAGCCTTCCTGGGGTGATGTTAAGCCTGCTTGTCTAGAGACTATATTTGAAGAACTTGTAGGTATATTTACACATATGTAGATATCTCAATCACATGACACTCTGGTAAACTATTTTAAAGCCTGTTCATCTTTTCTGTCTTCTCCTTCTCCTTCTCCTTCTCCTCCTCCTTCTCCTTCTCCTCCTCCTCCTTCTCCTCCTCCATCATCATCATCATCATCATCATCTTCTTCTTCTTCTTCTTCTTCTTCTTCTTCTTCTTCTTCTTCTTCTTCTTCTTCTTCTTCTTCTTCTTCTTCTTCTTCTTCTTCTTCTTCTTCTTCTTCTTCTTCTTCTTCTTCTTCTTCTT